>JAXIVD010000458.1:97500-112500 GCA_036785275.1 Cancer borealis
TGAATCCGTACACACACAGATCCTAAGCCTCCCTCAGGACTTCTCTCTCTATCCTGCACATGACTATAAAGGTGTGTGTGTGTGTGTGTGTGTGTGTGTGTCTGTGTGTGTGTGTGTCTGTGTGTGTGTGTGTGTGTGTGTGTGTGTGTGTGTGTGTGTGTGTGTTAGAGATATATCAATGTTTTGTTTTGTTTTTAAGATGGCTTAGTGGTGTATAGAACTATAATTTTGGTGTTTCACTTAGTATAAGTGAGTGTAGTAATGTTTCTACCACTATTACTACTACTATTTCTACTTCTACTACTACTACTACTATCATAAAAAAAAAAAATAGTAGTAGTAGTAGTAGTAATAATAAAACAAGGAATTGACTCACTAACACTAAGACTAATACTATTTTTTTATATACCACTACTACTACTACTATAACTATAACTATAACTACGATATAACAACAACATTCTCGTCTTCCAAATAGGATTCACTATGACTTCTGTGGCCGAGGAGAAGGAATTCAACCCTCGACTTACCAAGAGCAAAGAGCAGTTTATTGAACTTATGGATAATTTGGGTCTGCCGTACCCCAAGAAGATAGGTGGGTCCTCTTCTGTTTGTGTGTGTGTGTGTGTGTGTGTGTGTGTGTGTGCGTGCGTGTGTGCGTGTGTGTGTGTGTGTGTGTGTGTGTGTGTGTGTGTGTGTGTGTGTGTGTGTGTGTGTGTGTGTGTGTGTGTGTGTGTGTGTAGAGAGAGAGAAAGGCAGTTAGTGATGATAATATAGAGGAATAGCGAGTGTGTACATATTACTACTACTATTATTATTATTATTATTATTATTATTATTATTACTACTACTACTACTACTACTACTACTACTACTACTACTACTACTACTACTCTATCCCCTACAGATGTCTCCTTGCCTGCCAATAAGGTCTGTGGTCTGTACAACCTACCAGACGATTTAGCAGCAAAACTTGCAGACTAATACAAGAAACAGAGACGGCAGCAGCAGCAGCAGTGATAATGGTGATAGTGGTGATGGTGGTGATACCCTAAGATGCCTTACCTTGTCTTAACCTGACCTGACCTGAAGCTGCTAGTACACAGGGTAGCCTTTTTATACCTAATAAAGATGATAGCAATGTTAATGTGAGATAAAAAATGGTTTCTACGAGATAGTTTATACCTGAATCCTTTTGATCGTGAAACTATTTATAGAAAAACCGCTGAGATTGTATTATTATTGTACTGTGATTGTATAAGGACTACATATCTCTGTGTTTATTGAAAGATATACACAGTGAGAATATCAAAATTAACGATAGGAAGATATAATAGTAATCTTGTGTTCTTCAAAATATCTGGACTTGATTGATATTACTTTAGACAAATATATTCAACTTTTACCTCTACATACATGACATACATGATATTATATAGACACATACAATACACTTTTAACCAATAGAAACACACTCATGGACATAATTTATAATACATAGACAAATAGAATGAAATCATACATACAGTAATACAAGTCTGGCAGTAATAATAATAATGTATAATGTATAGTATGTGTATGAAGGTTACTGTGTGTAGTGAAGGCTGTAAGGGTGTTGTGATAACCTTGTGATGTATAGACACTGTTGTAAAGGTCTTAAGGTCAATTGTTTGCATTATTAAGTTTACGTTTTAAGATACAGTAATAAGACAAGTTAGGAGGAGGAGTATAAGGAAGTACTTGTTACAATCACGTTTACATCAGGTGTAGAGGAAAACAGAACCAGTTACCACTAAACTATTAATTGTTTGTGTTGATTTAATGTAGTAACAGATATAATTGCACGATGGAATTCATATATTTTGCTATGTGTACCGTTTGATGATTAAACAATAATTAAAACCGTGATGTATGATGAATATATTATACCGTTTGCACTATATTATATCATACAGTAGATGGTAGAAGGAATATAAATAATGTATTAATATGCACAAAATTATTATTCTTTTATGCCATGCACACAGGTGGATGAAGGGACAAAAATACAATATAATGAAGAAAATGCTATACTAATTTTATTCACATATTGAAGAAGAGTTTATTAGCGTATTTCAAGTATAATAATGACACATGTCTTATGGTCTCAAAGAGTATGGAATGGTAAGATGGCGGACACTTGCTTCTCTTTCACAATTAAATGAGGTAATGGGAGACTTAATTAATTTGATAATACTCTATAAATAAAATAAATAGAAAACAAGAAAACTTTAAACTAACATGGAATAGACTGCTTAGCTCTATGTATGCTGTTGTTAATGTTATTTAGTAAGTTGATATATATTTGGTGACTCCTAACCCAAGTCCAAGTCCAGGAGAATCACATATGATATATATTAAGTATAACAGCTATTTCAGTTGACCTTTATCATCTTAATTACTCCATTACACAAAATTATTAAGTTTTATACAGGAATTAAGCAAACTATAACAATCAACATCAAATTTATCTACACCACATAATAACATGTGACATACATAAACAGCCATTTAAATCAATATCTTTTAATAAAATATATACCTAAATAATATAATGATAATTAATATTACAAATATAGAATAGATGATAATAAAAATAATCAATACCACCTTCAAATAAGAACCATCCCATTAGTCTGTTGACTCGGGAGGGTTGGCGGACATGTCTTTCCCTCGTCACACGCCGCCCCGGTAAGACACATGCACCATTATTTTAACATTTAGTACCGTTTATAGCGTGTTGTGTGACCCACCACGATGCATGAAGGTCAAGGAATGATTGGAGTGTAAGTATGAAATGTTGAAAGTGTGGTTTGATGGCGGGATGTGTGTTAAATTAGTGTGTAAATGTGGTGGTATATTTCCATGTGGTGGCCATGCGTTATATAGGTCTAGTGTTTACCTGTGTGCGCGCGGGTGTTTCCTTGTGTGTGTTATTTATATACTAATTAACCTGTGTAGTCTTCCTCACTGGGTATTATATTGATTATGTTACTTCATGTCTTTATTTTGTTAGGAAAATATTTTTGTTAGCATTTTAAATTTCTATTTTGGAATTTCGTGGTAGATTTTTTTTGTTTATTTTTGTTTGAATAATTTTTTGGTATTTCTGCATAATTACTGCTCGGACGGTATCAATATTGATATGAAGTGGTACATACTATACATAGTGTACACAATACATCTGTGAAGGTTTCAGGCGGTGCTAACCATTACTTACCTGGTAAAAATATCTCGCAAGTTATGTTTGGTTCGGTTATATAAGCTTTTTATATTTCATTACCCAAAAGTTAGGCAGGTATTTCTTTACAATCACTAATCCACCCCTTTCTTTTTTTTTTTCCTTCCCTACATACTATACATAGTGTACTCAACACATCTGTGAAGGTTTCAGGCGGGGAAACCATTATTTACCTCGCAAAACTTCTTTGAAGTTAGGTTAGGTTAGGTCGGTTAAGTTAGATTGAGTTATGGTTAGGTTAAGGTTGTTAGGTTAGGTTACGGTTAAGTTTGGTTAGGTACGGTTCAGTTAAGTTCGGTTATATAAGATTTTTACATTTTATTACCCAAATCCAGAAGAAAAAAATTTAGGTTGAGAACCCTAACTTTTGGGTAATAAAATTTTAAATTCTTATATAACCTAACCATAACATAACCGTAACCTAACCTAACAACCTTAACCTAACCATAACTCAATCTAACTTAACCAACATAACGTAACCTAACTTCAAAGACGTTTTGCGAGGTAAATAATGGTTCCCCCGCCTGAAACCTTCACAGATGTGTTGAGTACACTATGTATAGTATGTAGGGAAGGAGAGAAAAAAGAAAGGTGGATTAGTGATTGTTTAGTTTTATCCCCAAAAGTTACGCATTTCACTAGTTTTTTTCTGAATTGCACATTGACCTATACTTGATTATAACAAGTATACTATGTACCACTTCATGTTTATATAGATATCATCCGAGCAGTAGTTATGCAGCTTTACCTAATTTTTTTGTATTATATTAGTACAATTATATTTCTAGATTTATATATTTTCGTTAATCGTATATATATTATTTTCGTATAATTTCACTAGTAAATGTGTGCGTGTATGTATGTATGTATATATGTGTAAGTGTAAGTCTGTATAACATGATGATAAACAATGCACCATTCATAGGTACTGCTGACACACAAAACCCAAGTCTGACACCCTAGTACACACACACACCCACCCCTGCACCCCTCCACACCCTAACACACCCTCCTCACACCCTAGGGACCAGCGGCCAGCATGGGGGCGTATAAGTATATGCAGGAGATCTACCGGAAGAAGCAGAGTGATGTGATGCGATTCCTGTTAAGGGTGCGTGCTTGGCAGTACCGTCACCTTAACAAGCTCCATCGCGCTCCACGTCCCACACGCCCGGAGAAGGCACGCAGGCTGGGGTACAAGGCCAAGCAGGGTGAGTGTTGGGGTCTACCGTGTTTGATGCGTTATTGTTTATTTTATTATGTTGTTTTTTATATATATCTTTGTATTTCCAACGGTTTTTTTTCTAGATTTTCATGCTTACTTGTTTTATTTTGTTCGTTACAGGTTAGGTTAGGTTAGATTTTTATCCTAGCAAGGTGAGGAGTGATGCCTACCTACCATGTTTGAATTTTTATTGTTTATTGTTTATTTTGTGATGTTATTTTTGTTGATTTAATATATATAGAGGAAGGTTATGATTTTGTATAGACTTTTTTTTATTAGTATTTCCAAACCTTATTTTTCTAGATTTTCATTATTATTTATTTCATTATTTTATATTATTGATTACAGATTAGGATTCAGTTAGATATTTATCCTAGAAATTTACTCTACATTTTACTATTATTATTTATTATGATGAAAACTCATGCACCACGCATATGGCTTTTGATGACTACTACCAAACTGAATCATTACACCCTAAAACACCCACCAACCCCCCCTTCACCCCCCTCCTAACACACCTTCCCCCCTCCTCCTCAGGCTTCGTTATCTACCGCATCCGTATCCGTCGTGGTGGTCGCAAGAGGCCCGTTCCCAAGGGCGCCACCTACGGCAAGCCCAAGAGTCACGGCGTCAACCAGCTAAAGCCTACACGCAACCTGCAGTCTCTTGCTGAGGTAGGCTGTGTGTGTGTGTGTGGGGGGGGGACAGCCTGCTCTTCCTGCTGTTGTACTTGTTTGGGGTTGTGTTGTTTTGTTGTAAGGGTGTAGAATAGTAGTTTAGGTGTTTACTTGTTACGTTGTACTTAAGTCAGGGTTAGTTGCATGATTACATTCCAAGTATTCAACACCAGTATTCACACTTACCATCTACTATTCAGACTTCACGGTGTGTAGTATTAGCCTTAACACATCATTGGGCAGCTGTAGTGTGTGTAGTGTATAGTTGAAGGTTTATATCTGTCCAAGTACAAGAGGAAGGTCAGTGTGGAGGAGGAAGGAAGGAAGGATAAGCAGAACAAGTTTGAAGTCCTGCATGAGGATAGATAAGCTCCAGTACCCATAGATAACACACACATAAACAGGCTTGGCCATCAAGGAGGAAGGAAGGATGAGCAGAACAAATTTGAAGTCCTACATAAGGATAGATAAACTCCAGTACTCATAGATGACACACATATAAACAGGCTTGGCCATCACCATTGTGTATGTGCCACCTCACCGTACACTAAGACAGACACAGTTATTAAGTATGAGTACTAACCTGCCTTGGGCCCGACTCACAGGAGCGCACCGGCCGTCGTCTGGGAGGGCTGCGCGTGCTCAACAGTTACTGGGTGGCACAGGACTCCACCTACAAGTACTACGAGGTGATCCTGGTGGACATCCGACACAACGTGGTGCGCAAGGACGGATCGCTCAACTGGATCTGTAAACACACACAGAAGCACCGGGAAATGCGCGGCAAAACATCCGCCGGCAGGAAGCACCGTGGTCTGGGTAGGGGCTTCCACTTCTCCCAGACCAAGGGCGGCTCCCGTAGGGCTAGGTGGCTGCGTCATAACTCTCTATCTCTGCGCAGGAAGCGTTAAACACCTCCTGCGGGTGTTTATTTCAGTAAAAAAAATTCCTTTATTCCAAGACCTTGTGTGTAATTTCCTGAAAGATGGTGGTGGTGGTAGTACTTGGTAACTGTAGTTTGATGAATGTTTAGTTGTAGTACAGCAGTGGTTACAGTGTTGAGGAGTAAGTAGAGGTGCAGTGTTGGGGGTGTTGTTAAGTAGTCAATACTTTATACTTAACACTTGAATATGTTATTTTCTTATGATTTGGATCACCGTTGTCCTGGGTAAGAGTGGTGTCCCGTCCAATGCATTACTCCTCCATAGTCACACACAGTACAAGGGTAACACTTTATTAAGTCACTTACATAGAAACAAAGTATATATGTAAAAAGTTGACTAAAAGCCCATTAATAGACTCAAGCTATTGGAGGTTAACACTGGAGCAAGACGACATATGACCTTTTTGCATTAAACAACTATAAACCAAGGAATAGTGTTATCAATGATAACACTAGCCATGCCCTTCTGTTTCCAAGGCCATTGCCATAGTGTGGTAGCCGTGCTGAGAGGATGAAAGGCTAATAAGTCCAGTCATGAATAACCTGAGGGCACCATGGTCATAGTACACCTTCCCTTCTTGCCCTTACTCACCATGGGGGTTATAAGGAGCAGACCAGTTACATCCCACACTTACACTCACCTCACCATGGGGACAATTATCAACATTTTAAACGAACATGTGCACTGGGAAGTACACCTCAAAAAACTAACCCCCCAGACAGAGTGATAAGCGTTGTGTGGTCTCGTTACACCCACGCCCCTGACCACCCAGCAGGGAATGGGTACTGCATGTTAGCCTGGGGTGGTGGCCTGGCACTTGCCTCGGACAGGGCTATACCCACGATCCCAACAGCATTGACTATCTAACTATAGCCCAAGGAATAGCATCGTTAATTTAAGGTACGGAAATAACACACAACTCGGTACCTAGCGGGCAACCAAAAAATTGAAGAAAAAACATCCATTAGAAATTTGGGCGTTAAAGTATGCAACGACTTCCAGTTTGCAGCACACTTGGACAACATTACAAGGACAGCCAGACAAATGACTGGCTGGGTGCTGCAAACATTTAACACCAGGGAGCCCAAACATCTAATCCCACTATGGAAGTCACTTATTTTCCCTAGATTGGAATACCTGTGCCAGCTGTGGTCTCCTCACAAAACCTGTGAGATAAAGAAACTGGAGCAGACTCAGAGGGTGTTCACAAGGAAATTGAACACAACACAACACCAAGACTACTGGCAAAGATTAAACACCCTAAAACTCTACTCACTGCAAAGAAGACGGGAAAGGTACGCCATAATATACACGTGGAAAATCATAGAAAAGATTGTCCCCAACCCTTCCATAACTGGGGGAGGGATAGTCAGTCATAACCATCCACGTATAGGGCGCACCTGCTACAAGAACACCATTGAGGCAGTCAGTCTGTCAGTCAATGTATGAAGACCCTGCAAGCCACAAGTTTTGTGAACCTGAGTCCTCACTTATTCAACTGCTTGCCGAGGGTCATCAGGGACACCATTAACTGCAGCACAGACACCTTCAAAGGAAAGTTGGACTGGTTCCTGCAGACAATTCCTGACGAACCCCCCATCCTGCATAAGCACACTCCAAGGGTAGCACTCAGCAACTCAATCTCTGACCAAATTAATGCAATCAGGAGTGAAGCACAGTGTAGGGGCGGCGGACTCCCAAGTCGACTGTGGTGATTCTACACCTCAATGCGGGACAAGTAAGACAAGTAGGTGAGGAACAACAACATACCTACACAAATGTTTGAATTGTTTTATTTACTTTACTGTAGATAAAATTTAATTTACAACCCAGTACTTAGTGACTCAGGCCGACATTGGGCCAGGCTAAGTAATAGTTTAGGGGGGGTCGACTTTTCTGCAAGTTAAACCTCTAGTACAACATTTTGGGGTCAAATTATAGAAGTTGACTTATGTGTCAGATCGACTTGTAAGCCGCAATATACGGTAGTCATTTTAAAGCAGTCAATGATAATACTAGCCATGCAGGAGTTATTTGTAGTAAGACATCTACTAAGACTTACTAAACCATTATTATTTCAAGAATAAAATAATTAGGCTGCAAGAGGCCAGTTGACGTACACAATGCAGGTATTCAAAGGTGTATTGAAAGGACAGGTGTTTTCCATATTAAATGTTATATTTATTTTAAGTTGTAACATATTTACATTATTAAACAATTTCACATTAATCCGTTGCCCTACCATAAATAGCTTCACCAGGACACCATCATCACAACACTGTCCCCACAACACCATCACTACCTCAATTTGACTCCCAGTGTTTGTACATAACTTGGCTAAACAGTTGCAAGTTAATGTACTTACCGTTAACAAAGATGACATTGCAAGCATCGCTATACCTTACACTGGGCATTAAATAGAATAATATAAACAGACTAGAGTTAAATAACTAGTACAAGGTTAGTAGATGTATCGAGAGAGTGTTTCCCTTGCACTCAGATGATAATATTCTGGTAAAAGTTAACAATCCAGAGAAATAATCCACAACATATTGATTAACCAGCCTTCAAGTGTGAGGTGAGAGGCTGAGTGTGAGGTTATAACAGTGAAGATGACAGTAGTAGTAGTGTGTTTCCCTGGCACTTAGATGATAATGTTCCTAGTGCCAAGCTCCTCATCTGAAGGCAGCTCAATCTTGTCCTCTTCTACTAAGTTAGCATCAATAGGAGGCAGACCGAGTGCTTCCCGCCGCCGCAGCTCAAGGAAAGCCTCGCGCTGTGCCCAGTCACCCATCCTGTGTTGAAAAGCGGTGTAATAATATAAGGAAGATGCAAAAAGTCCGGGTGTAGTTAGCATTGATGGGGGGGGAAAGGAAGTAGATAATATAAGAGAGAAATGAATAAGTCAAAAATTATAAGCAACATAGGAGTTAGGTTAGGTTATACAAGGTTACGTTAGGTTATATAAGGTTACATTAGGTTAGGTTATACAAGGTTATGTTATGTCACGTTCTATTGTGTTGTGTTGTACCTGAAGTCTGGCAGGTATGACCACACGAAGCCTGTGGTCACGATGCAGAGTGTGATGCCCACAAAGAACATCATGTGCATAGACGTGTTGTCCTCCGTGAGGGAGTGCCGGTGGAAACCCCAGCTGATCCAATTCTGTAAAGGGATCAACAGTTAGGGTAAAGGGGATCAAGGCAAGGTTAGGGTAAAGGGGATCAAAGGGAAGGTTAGGTTATAAGGGAGGTAAAATGGAAAGTTAGGTTATAAGGGAGTTAAATGGAGTTAGGTTATACGGGAGATAAAATGGAGTTAGATTATAAGGGAGGTAAATGGAGTTAGGTTATAAGGAAGATAAATGGAGTTAGGTTATAAGGGAGATAAATGGAGTTAGGTTATAAGGGAGATAAAATGGAGTTAGGTTATAAGGGAGATAAAATGGAGTTAGGTTATAAGGGAGATAAAATGGAGTTAGGTTATAAGGGAGATAAATGGAGTTAGGTTATAAGGGAGGTAAATGGAGTTAGGTTATAAGGGAGATACGGAGGAGATAAAACGGAACTAAAGTAAAGGAAATGCCAATTTTAGGAGAGAGAGAGGCCGGTACATGAAACACACAACACAAACACAAACACCACAACACGCACGCACACACACACACACAATAAACAATAAATAAACATCACCTCACAACACCTAACCTAACCTAACCCCTACATTAATTATCCTTACAGAAACTTGCCTTAGCGGTGCCGTCTGCTGCCTCTGACTCTGATTTAGTCTTGCCATGGTCCGTGATCACGTCTGTCACGGTCACGGTGTCCTTGTTCTTCTTGGAGGTGGAAATACCGGCACAACGGATCACGGACGGATGTAAAAGACGTTGATTTTGCCGGAGAGAGAGAGCTGCTAAACGAGTGAGAGCCGCCATCTTGAATTTAGCCAAGAAGGTAAGGATTTATTATTATTATTATTATTATTGTTGTTGTTAGGTGAAGACACGTTATATGGTGTAATTATAGATTAGAAAATATCGTATGTGTTATGGATATATGTAGAGTGAAGATAAAAGGTCATTATAGATTATTGGTGCAGCTGTTTAATACGACTGCTTTTACTGGTACAAGATTGAGATTTTCCCGCGAGACAAATGATGTTGAAAATCAAGATCACATTTCATGATCTGCCAATACGTATTTTCAGTTTTATTTCAATGTCCATGTTTTGTTTACATATATTATTATCATCACCAATACTATCTCTATATGACATCACATAAATAAGATACGTTTATCCATACATTGAAGAAGAAAAACTCATAATTTAAGCTAATGTTATTCTCATCTATCTCTCTTACTTTAATATAATATCAATACGTATATATAGTGTACTTATACTTACCAACACAGACAGATAATGATAAACAGCTGATCAGTTTGTTATTATTTAAGAAATCCCTTTGAATGTAAAACGAAAACGTGTATAGTGTCATGGGAAACTTTTAAATACACTTTTCGGAAGTTTAATAATTACTGAGAAGATGTGGTTAGCCAGCAACAAAGAGAGAGAGAGAGGGGGGGTAGAAGCATTACCATGATGCAATGAGGAAGAGAGGATGCTAAGAAAGAGGGAAGAGGAGGAGGAGGGAAGGTAAAAGAAAGCAAGCAAGAACATAATATCATCTTTCTGTGTATTGCATCATTGAATATTAAGCGGTTTATTTATTTTTTCAAGGAACATCTGCGTATTAGATTATTTTAACTATTCTTATTTATTTTCAGTGTAGGAATAAATTATAAGTTTTTTCTTCATATACTCTAGCTGTTTAAGGATGTATATTTATTTATTTGAGTCAGTGTTTCAGCTACAATATAGAGTGAAATTAGATAGTAGTAATAGTAGTAGTAGTAGTAGTAGTAGTAGTATATAGTTATCACATACATTACATATTATTTTCATTCGCCAAAGTGGTGTAAAGTGATGGTGATGGTGGTGGTAGTGGTGGTGATGGTGGTGGTGGTGGTCACATGAGCGTTACTAAGGAGGGAGGGAGGGTAGGAAGGGAAGGAAGGGAGGGGAAAGGGGTAGTAGAGGAAAGAATAGAGAGAGAGGGGAGAGGGGTGGGTGGTTGGGGGGTTGACTGCTTGCATCATGTTTGAGCCGGATGGGGGAGGGGGAGGAGTGAAAAATGGGGGTGGTGAGAAAGGGGAGATAACATGAGTAGAGAGAGAGAGAGAGAGAGAGAGAGAGAGTTTTAAGATAAGCGATAAGGGAACAGGTTCGTTATACAGTAAATAGTAGTAGCAGTAGTAGTATCTTATTTTTGTTTTATTATCATTATTGCTATTATTATTGTTATTATTACTATTATTATTTAGACGTTGCTAGGATGCTGCAGGGTGACTTAAATAGGCTGTACGAGTGGTCAGAGAAATGGCAGATGCAGTTTAATGTTAACAAGTGTATTATTATGAGTGTAGGTAAAGGAAATAGGTCTGTAGACTACATATTAAATGATAATACCTTAGGAAGGTCATATAGTGTGAGGGCCTTAGGTGTTCAAATAAGCAGTGACTTGCGCCCCAGGGAACAGTGTATTATAGCTAGAAATAGGGCCAACAAGATACTGGGATTTATTAGTAGGTGTGTGACAAATAGGAGTTTTGAGGTCATTCTGAGGTTGTATTTAGCGTTAGTTAGACGCCACCTAGATTATGCAGCTCAATTTTGGTCCCCTTCTTTTAGGAAGGATATAGGCTCTTTGGAGGCAGTTCAGAGAAAAATGACCAAGATGATTTAGGGGCTGAGAAATTTACCCTACAAAGATAGGTTAAAACGTCTTAATCTCCATTCCCTAGAGAGAAGGAGGGTAAGAGGGGATATGATTGAGGTTTACAAATGGGTAAAAGGAATTAATAAGGGAAACATTGATCAGGTTTTAGAATTTACTAGCCAGGATAGAACACGTGGAAATGGGTACAAGCTAGAAACCTTAGATTCAGGACAGACATAGGTAGATATTGGTTCACTAATAGAGTTGTGAACGATTGGAATAGGCTGGATAGACATCTAGTGAGTACTGAGTCAATAGGTAGCTTTAAAAGACGGTTGGATGAGAGTATGGATAGGGATGACAGGAGGGATGGCTAAATATTGGATTATTCCAAGGGTGGGGGACAAGGAACTGCCTCGTGTAGGTCATTAACTGGCCACTTGCAGTCTCCCCATTTCTTATATTCTTATGTTGTTATGTTCTTCTTCTTATTATTATTATCATCATCATTATCATCATTGCTATTATTATTATTATTATTACTATTATTATTATTATTATTATTATTATTATTATTACTATTATTATTATTATCATTATTATTAATTTTTCTTGTATGATGAAAACAGGAGTCTTAAACTTTCTATCTATTTACTTCATTTGACCTGTTGAATGTAGGATAAAGGGCGTAAAAGCAAGGATATAAGGACCATTCACGGGTTTATTTTCATAGGTAGGACGACCTTCCTGCATTTAACTTGGACATCCCTTTAAGTGTGTAAAAAATACGGGACCAAACCACAACAAAACGTAAATACCACCTTCTCAGAACCTACTTAGAACTTATTTAGAACTCTCTCTCTCTCTCTCTCTCTCTCTCTCTCTCTCTCTCTCTCTCTCTCTCTCTCTCTCTCTCTCTCTCTCTCTCTCTCTCTCTCTCTCATTAGCATATACGTATATAGAAAAAATAGTTTAGATGAAATAGAACATAATATAATGAAACTAATGCTGAAGAAGAGCTTAATCTTTTTTGTTTTTTTTTATATATTTTTTGTTGTTGTTGCTGTGAGGAATGTGAGTGACACGTTTCTTGGATCTTGTTCTTGGAAAGCTTGAACCGACTTACGAGGAACAAAGACTGAGTAGGAGGACTGAATAAAACACTGATAGATGGTGCACTGACACGCACGCACACACACACGCACACACACTTGATGATGACGATGATGATGATTAAAATGATGATTGTACGAAATTCAACACTATTTGATTAATTTATTACCATTATTATTTTGTTTTTTTAATTCTCGTCACAAAAAGTATAATGACGTTAAGCATGAAATACCGACAGTTTGAAGTACACACACACACACACACACACACACTCACACACACATGCACGCGAATAAACAGTGGATGAAGAGATGGAGGAAAGGAGGGGCAGGTGGAGGAGGAGAAGGAGCCTTTTTTCTCCATCTGTGCATGTGTTTGTGTACAGTTTGTGGTAGCAACGCGATGAAGGGAGAGAGGGCGGAAGGGAGTTCTGAGAAGAGCAGCGGGCGGCCTTGACTGACTGACTGCCTGACTGCCTGACTGTTTGGCTGTATGACTGTTTGTTTGATTAACTGAATAATTGACTGACTGACTGAATGAATGAATGAGATTGATTGATTAGCTAGATAATTGATTGACTGAATGAATGATTGCAAGACTGATTAATTAACTGAATAATTGACTGACTGACTGACTGACTGGTGTGTGACTTAACTGATTCATTCACTCACTCACTGCCAGATTATTTGACTGACTGACTTATTGACGAGAGAGAGAGAGAGAGAGAGAGAGAGAGAGAGAGAGAGAGAGAGAGAGAGAGAGAGAGAGAGAGAGAGAGAGACAGAGAGAAAGCAGTGTGTGTGTGTGTCTGTGTGTGTGTAAAGCAGAAAGAGAGAGAAAGAACTCAGTGTGTGTGTGTGTGTGTGTGTGTGTGTGTGTGTGTGTGTGTGTGTGTTTATTTGTGAAGGAAACTGTGTGCGTAAGCTAACACACACACACACACACACACACACACACACACACACACACAGTGCCTGGTGTGTTAACCCTCACAGTCATGCACTGAGAGAAGGGAATTCCGAGTTAAAATGGAGGACATTTTAAGTTTATCCCCTTGTGTGCGAGAGAGAGAGAGAGAGAGAGAGAGAGAGAGAGAGAGAGAGAGAGAGAGAGAGAGAGAGAGAGAGAGAGAGAGAGAGAGAGAGAGAGAGAGAGAGAAGCACTTTATTAACTAATGCATATTAACAATAACCATTTTTGACTCATTTCTGTTTCTTTCCATTCCTCTTCCTCTTCTTCCTAATCTTCTAATATATGCGATAAAATAGGATAAATTATAACTATATTTCCATTTATAGTCAAGCGAGTGTCTATCTTATGTTGTACGGGCAGTGACGATAATTAAAATGTCGACATGCTGACGCCTTCTTCACGTCCGCTCATATGAAGGTCAGAATGCACACATATATATACTAAAAAAAACAAAAAAAAACAATGATGATGATAATGATAGTAATAGTAATGATGATAATAATGATAATAATAGTAATGATAATAAGACTATATAGCAATCTTGATCGCTATTGAATATATATACGAATACCTATTTTCACTTTATCTTTTTTGGGGGGTAAACTATATTATTTTTCTTTATTGATTTAGTTATTATTCTTTTATTGGGGGGTATACTTAGTTATTTTTGTGTATTATTAGTTACTCTACCTAACTTAACTTAATCTAAACTAAACTAACCTAACCTAACCTAACCTAACCTAACCTAACCTAACCTAACCTAACCTAACCTAAATAAACTAACCTAAACAAACTTAACCTAACTTCTACCTCAAGGTCACGTGATGTTGTTGTAACCTCAATCACTTCTTCTACGTCTCTCATCAACAAAACTCAATCACTACTGAGCTACTAAGAGTGCTGTGTAGACATTATACCATATGCAATTACCCCCCCACCCTCTCTCTCTCTCTCTCTCTCTCTCTCTCTCTCTCTCTCTCTCTCTCTCTCTCTCTCTCTCTCTCTCT
>JAXIVD010000458.1:123301-125801 GCA_036785275.1 Cancer borealis
ACGCACACGCACACGCACACGCACACGCACACACACACACACCACACACACACACACACACACACACACACACACACACAAATAACACAAACAAACACAAATACACACTCTAGTTAACACACATGCCTTTCAGGTGTTAGGGAGAGAAAGATTAGAGGGAAAGGAGAAGCAAGTAGGGAGGGACGGAAGGAAGGGAGGGAGAGACGAAGGGAGATAGGGAGGAGGAGAGGGAGGGAAGAAAGGAAGGAAGAAAGGAATCCGGAGGGAGAGAGAGGCAGGAAGAGAAATATAGAGAAGAGTGAGAGGGGTGATGGGGTGAAGGAAGTGAGAGAATGAGTAGATCAGAGAGATAACAGAGAGAGAGAGAGAGAGAGAGAGAGAGAGAGAGAGAGAGAGAGAGAGAGAGAGAGAGAGAGAGAGAGAGAGAGAGAGAGAGAGAGAGAGAGAGAGAGAGAGAGAGAGGTGAGAGGTCAGAGCACATGTGGGCAGCAGACAGGCGGTCGTAGAGAATCATAGCCAATCAGACTCACCGTGGCTCAGGTCATGAAAGGTGACCCCCGCTTGACCTCCAGGACACACCCAGTAGCGGAGGGAAGGGGGGGGGAGGGGGAGGAGAGGATGAGTGAAGGGTGATGGGAAGAAAAATGGGAAAGAGAGAGGAGATTGAAGGGAAAAGAGAGAGAGGGATGAGTGAAGGGAAGAAAGAGGGAAGAGTGAAGGGAAGAGAGGAAAGAGAGAGGGTAGAAAGAGGGGAGAGCAAGGGAAAATAGAACGGAGAGGGGAAAGAAGGGGAAACAGGATGAAAAAAAGCTAATAGAGAAAATAAAGGAAATAGGATAAAGGAAGATAAATAAGAAAGGATGAAAGAAAAGGAAGAAAGGAATAATAGGAAAATATTGAAAGAGAAAAATAGGAAGAGAAAAGGGAGGTAATAAAAGGTAAAGAAAAAGAGAAAGAAAAGAGAGAGAGGGACAGAGGAAGGCGGACGCATGATAAACGAGTACACAGATAAATACTTCTTTTATTGACTTGAATCTGACATACAAATGACCTTAACAACCTCAACATGACCTCAGCCTGACCCCCAACAAAGAAAACTGGTCTCAAACAATGGGGGACGAAGGCAATAATATCTTCTCCCCACTTACCAACCTCCCCATCCTTCCCCTTCCTCCCCAAACCTCCCCTCCTCTTCCCTTCCCCTCCTCACTTGCTCTCCATCTCTCTTTGAACCCAACCTCCCCTCCCTCCTCTCAATATATTCCTCTACCCCACCTTCCCCTTCCCACCCCTTCCCCTTCCCCTTCCCCTTCCCCTTCACCTCACGTGCCCACAAGGTATCAGGGCACACCACCTGAATTAGCTTACCTTTGTACAGGTGTAAATTCATGGCAGGTGTTTGAAAGCGCCTGTTAATCCCACACACCTGGTTTCTTTCTCTGCTTTGTCTGTTTATATGATTCTTTTTGTGTCTGTCTCTCTGGCTGTCTGTATCTGTCGATTGGTCTGTCTCTCTCTATTCTCTCTCTCTTTACTCTCTTTACACACGGAAAACAACGTAAACACAAATCACAACAACAACAACAAAGGCAAAACAAATATAATGCAACAACATCAATAAACAAAACTAAAAAGACCCCCAACAAGACGTAAACAGAACCGAGCTTTTCATTGGCCACAGAGGAGCCAATGGGAGAAGAGGAGGGGGTGTGGGGTGCAGGGGGAGTCAAGGGGGTCAGGGGGGAGGTGGGGTGAAGGTAGTCTCCCGCATGCACCAATCAGTGACAAATAGTCCCTCTGAGCCAAGCCGATCAGTGAAATATTGGTCTGAGTGGCACGGGTCTCACTTAACAATGAGAGGCAACCATCAGATAGTCCGAAGCACCTGATTCGCTATGCATGTGTGTGTGTGTGTGTGTGTGTGTGTGTGTGTGTGTGTGTGTGTGTGTGTGTGTGTGTGTGTGTGTGTGTGTGTGTGTGTGTGTGTGTGTGTGTGTTTAAATAGAGGATGTGTCGCCTTTCTTAAATCGTGTTTTGTTTATGTGTGTGTGATTTAGTGAGTGTAGGATGTTTTGTGTGTTGGATTTGCACGCACACGCACACACCACGCAACACACACACACACACACACACACACACACACACACACACACACACAGACACAATTACGTGAACACAGCCACACACAGCTTATCGCAAAACTCCAAAACAAAAGAAGAGAGGAACAGAGAAGAGAAAAAAAGAAACTCAAAAATAAAATTATGAAGGAAAAGAAAGAGGTAAGAAAAGGAAATGAGAAAAATAATTTCATGGGTACAGTTAGATTATGAAAATTCCACACACACACACACACACACACACACACACACACACACACACACACACACACACACACACACACACACACACACACACACACACACACAGAGGTGATAATTGTTTACCGTTGAGTATAAATATTAATAATCTCGCACAATCATAATACAGCGACACAAGAACC
>JAXIVD010000458.1:133301-140801 GCA_036785275.1 Cancer borealis
CGTGGCTCGGCAGTTAGTTTATATCTCGCACTGGCGGAGGGAGGATGTACCATTTCTCTCTCGTGGTCTCCCGAGATCTCCGCTGACATGAACGAGGTGTGTTAACAGAGCGAGTTAAGGACGTCTGTGAGTCTGTGGTGACTGCCGACCCGCAGCCATGAGGGCCGCTGTGGCGATTCACGTGTTGTGGAGTGTTGTAGCGGCGTGCGGCGCGACGTTCTTGTACACGGCGCCCGAAAACTGTGACTGGACTCTGCGTGACGCGGTGCGGGAGGAGGTGACGCTCTCCTGCCGCCTCAGGACGATCAGCAGTGACTTTGACAGCAGCAACTTTTCGCTCTCTCAGGCGGAACATGTAACTGAGCTGCGAGTGCTGTGCAGTGACGTGCTGTTCTTTCAATCGTCTCTGCAGCCGCGTGTGTTCCAGCGGCTGTACAGCCTCAACACTCTCACCCTCGAGCACTGCAAGCTGACGGAGCTGCGGCCGGGCACGTTCCTGGGCCTGGACGGCATGCGGCAGCTGACGGTGCGCTCCCATAACAGTGACTGGAGCGCCATGGCCCTCGAGTTGAAACCAGACAGCCTGGTGGGGATGCCGCACCTCGAGCAACTCGACCTGGGCCAAAACAACATCTGGACGCTGCCCGGCCGAGTGTTCTGTCCCCTGCCAGCGTTGCGCCACCTCAACCTCACCTGGAACCGCCTGCAGGACGTTTCTGAGGTGGGCGTGTCCGGCAGCTGCGGGGCACACCTCGTCACCCTCGACTTGTCTGGTAACGACCTGGTGGTGCTCCCAGAGGCGGGGATGGCAGGCCTTGAGTCTCTGCGGACGCTGCATCTGCAGTACAACGACCTGTCCATGCTGGCGGACGGGGCCCTGCTCGGCCTGGCCTCCCTCAACCTCCTCAACATTTCTAGCAACCGTCTAGCGGCGCTGCCTCCAGAGGTGTTCAACGAGACGCTGGCCCTCACGGAGCTGTACCTGCACAACAACAGCCTCAGCGTGCTGGCGCCTGGCCTCTTCTCGGCCCTCAGCCGCCTCACCGTCCTCGACCTCTCCAACAACCACCTTACTTCAGAATGGGTTGCCGCAGACACCTTCCGTGGCCTCCTGCGGCTGGTGGTCCTCAACCTGAGCAACAACCGCCTCACGCAGGTCACCCTTGACATGTTCCGTGACCTGTCCACGCTGCAGGTGCTGGACCTCAGCCACAATGACCTGGCTGTGGTGGGCGACTTGACCTTCTCACCGCTGGCCAACCTTCACCGCCTCGACCTAAGCCACAACACGTTGGAGACCGTGATGGGCCGCAGCCTTGCTGGCCTCCACGTGCTCTCATCACTCTCCGTCGCCCACAACAACGTCACCTGGATAGCCAGTGATGCCTTCGACAACTGCACCAGCCTTCGTGACCTTCGCCTTGAGCACAACCTGCTGCAGGAGGTGCCCGAGGCGGTGCGTGAGGCCACGTCGCTCAGAACGCTAAAGCTGAGTCACAATCAGCTCAGCAGCGTTGCCGTGAGTGACTTCAGCGGCCTGTCTGCCCTCAGACACCTCGACCTCTCCAGCAACCTCCTGAGGAGCGTGTGCAAGGCGTGCCTGGCCGATCTGCTTGACCTGGAGGTTTTAGATCTGTCTAGGAACGAGTTGGGGTCAGTGCCTCACGGAGCCTTCGACACCAACACCAAGATGCAGCTGCTGCGGATGGACGGCAACAAAATGACAGACGTCAACGGTCTGTTTGCCTCGCTGTCCAACCTGTTGTGGCTCAACGTGTCTGACAACAGAATCACGTGGTTTGATTACGCCCTCATCCCCAGCCAACTGCAGTACCTCGACCTCCACAACAACAGGATCGGTGACCTGGGCAATTACTTCAGCCTGGAGGGCCAACTGGAGCTGAGGACGCTGGATGCAAGTCACAACCAGCTGGAGAGCCTCAGCAGCTCCTCAGTGCCAGACAGCGTCGAGCTTCTTTTTGTCAACAGTAACCGTATCACCAAGATGGGCGCCGGCACCTTCGCCAACAAACACAATCTCTCTATGGTGGATCTATTCGACAACCTCCTCAGCAAACTCGACCTCAACGCCATCAGCCTCCCGCCGGTGCCAGAAGACCGCGACTTGCCCGAGTTCTACATCGGCGGGAACCCCATCTTCTGCGACTGCAACATGGAGTGGCTGCATCGCATGCACCAGATCAGCGGCTTGCGGCAGCATCCACGCGTCATGGACCTCGACAAGGTGACCTGCACGTTGCCTTACCCTCGGGGCCAGGAGAACCGCGTCTCCTTTCTTGAGACGCAGCCCTCACAGTTCCTCTGTCCCTACACCTCACACTGCTTTGCTCTGTGTCAATGTTGTGACTTCATCGCTTGTGACTGTCAGATGAATTGTCCCGAGGGTTGTTCCTGCTACCATGACGAGACGTGGGCCACCAACATCGTGGACTGCTCGGCGAGGGGACACAACCACCTACCTGACGACATCCCAATGGACGCCACTGTAGTCTTTATGGACAATAACGACATGCCGCTGCTCGACGCTCACCGCCTCATCGGCCGCAAGAACATGATGGCACTCTATCTGAACAACTCGCGTGTTGAGAGGATCCAGAACAGAACCTTTCACGGGTTGTCGTCCCTCAAGCAGCTCCACCTCCATGACAACGTTATCCAGCAGCTTGAGGGGTACGAGTTTGAGCATCTGGAGCACCTTCGGGAGCTTTACTTACATAACAATCGTCTGCGTGCCATCAACAATGCCACCTTCATCGGCCTGCATGCTCTGGAGGTGCTCAGGCTGGACGGCAACGCTCTGATCGACTTTCCTGTGTGGCACCTCAAGCTGAACAAGGGCCTGCGGGATGTGTCTCTAGCGGGCAATCCGTGGTCCTGCCGCTGCCAGTACATGGTCGACTTTAAGAACTGGCTCATCAGGGAGACAGATGTAGTGCGTGACGCTCGGGTCATTGCCTGCATCTCCAGCGAGTCGGGAGACAGAGGACCTCTCGTGCTTGAGAGCTCCTACTCCTGCGAGAATTTCGTGGCCACCTCCATCGTGCAGGAAAAACTAGAAAACGACTTCCTGCAGCCGGTGCTGATCACGTTGGGCCTCTTCTTCCTGGTGCTGGTGGTGGGCGTGGTGTTTGCGGTCTTCAGGGCGCGCCTAAGGGCCGGTGTCTCCAAGAAATGTGGCCTCAAGTGCCTCCCCTCGCAGCGCAACCCCGCCAAGGAGGAGGAGGCTGGCTTGGTGTACGACGCCTTCGTCAGCCACAGTGAACGGGACGCGCCCTTTGTCACTGAGGTGTTCGCTGCCGAGCTGGAGAATAGTGACCCGTCCTACAAGCTGTGCCTATCCTCGCGGGACTACCAGACTGTGGGTACTTACGTCGGGGACTTCATCGTTCACTCCATCGAGGCGAGTCACAGGATCATTCTAGTCTTAACTAAAAACTTTGTGGACCACGACTGGTGCAAGTTCTCGTTCAAGGCGGCCCACCTGGAGGCGCTGAAGGGCCTGAGGAACCGTCTGGTGGTGGTGATGTGCGGCGACGTGAGTGAAGCTGATATGGACGCTGACTTGGCGGACCTGGTGAAGGGCGCCACCAAGCTGCGATACGAAGATAAGGCTTTCTGGGCGCGACTCACGGCCGTCCTGCCGCCCGCCGCGCCCGCCCAGCCTTGCTTCATCACCGAGACAAACTACATTATGAGGAACAACGTGGCGGTGCTCACGCCGCCGCAGACCCTCAAAGCTGGCGGTAGCAGCAGCAGCAGCAGCGGCGGCCAGCTGGTGCAGGGCCTGGTGCTCTCCCCACCCCTGAAGGCCCCCCACAGCCGCCCTCCACCCCTCCATCCCCACCCACATCCCCACTCCCACCATCAGGCACAGCCGTCCCTCAGCAGCGAGACAGGGGAACTGGATAAAACCTTCGTCAGCGTGGAGACTGCCCAGTCCAGCCTCGCCCCCAGCATCGCCTCTGCGCCCAGTCTCGCTCACTCCTACATGTCCATCGACTACGCCGCCGCCACCAGAAACTCCCATATCTACGCCTCCATTGACGAGGCGGCGCCGGTCCCGCCCCCGTCCACCCTGCCAGCGGTACACGGCCTCCTCCTCCACCACCATCATCACCACCAGCAGCAGCAGCAGCCCCGCCGGCCCCTCACCAGCGCGGCGATGCACGCCTTTGAGCAGCAGCAGCAGCAGCAGCAGCCAGTCGTGAGTTCGTCGTACTTCATCTAGAACGACCCAGCGACGTGTCTGACGGAGGACTCGGGACGGACATGACCCGCGGCAGGCGACTCCTGGACCACAGACAAGCACGCACACGCGGACACGCACACGCTCTCCCCACTCACACAGCCTCCGCCTCGGTCCGCGCCGGGCTTTGTGCCTCCCTCCCGCTACTAACAAAGAGCAAACAGTGAAAGGAAAAAACACTAGAAATTACACTCAACCACCCAAAAGAGGCAGATAAAAGAGAACCACAACACAACACAACAACACGAAACATAAAAAGCCCGGGACGGAGTGGGGTCGAGATCTGACAGCGAGTGAGGGGAGGCAGGAAGGATGGAGGAGAGGGAGAAGGGAGCGTGTTAATAATTCTTGGGCGAGTCTAGTCAGGCGAACGTTGGTGTGCCTAGTGCCTTTATCTCCCAAGCCTTCTCGGGCGGTGCGGGTCGCTCACTGACCTTGTAAATAGACTGTAAAAAGTGACTTGTATAAACCTCGTGATATCTATGGCCAAAGTGTGATAAGAAAATTTAGCAGCTTCAAAGTCAAGAGACGAGAACGGGTATTTTTATATATAAAGAAATGATAATTACAAAAAAAATAAAAATAAAAGACTGATGATTTGCAAGCATTTGTTTCTTTCTTACCCTCCACAAAGCCTGAGGAGGAACACAGTTAAATGAGATGCTGGTCTGGCAAAGTAGATCCCTCATGAATATAACACTGATTTAATGTTCATATTACCCTCAGTTATAATTCACTTACATTCACAGAGCAAGGGAAAGGAGAAAACAAAACACTATAAAAAATGAATAATAATAATAATAATAATAATAATAATAATAATGATAAACTCTTCCAACCTTGACACAACTCCAAAGGTAAAGAAGAAGCAACAAAAACAACCTGAACAAACACCAGGTATGGAAAATTAAAAACAATTCATCTGAACATTAAATCAGACAAGAGAGTAATAAAGTAAATAGGAAAGTAATAAAAAGAATACTAAAGAAATCCGATACAGAAGGGAATAGAGCCCAGTGTTTGTATTAAGGAGACGAGGAGGAGAGGAGGGATGAGGAGGAGGAGGGGCGGGCCGCGGGCACAATGGGGCGGAGGAATGTAGGAGTGGGCTACCCCCTACCTGCCTGGCCCACCACAAAGCCCACTAACCCACAATACAACCCACCAGCCCACCACAGCTAAACCCATCACCTCTGGCTAGTGTGTGTGCACATCTACTACTCTCTCTCACACACACACACACACACACACACACACACACACACACACACACACACACACACACACACACACACACACACGAAGGGGCGCGAAAGACTCCCTGTATGTATACGAACTATCTTCCACACTCCATTATCCTTTACCCATCTCCGCCGCCGCCTCCTCCTCCTCCTCCTCCTCCTCCTCCTCCTCCTCCTCCTCCTCCTCCTCTTCCTCTTCCTCTTCCTCTTCCTCCTCCTCCTCCTCCTCCTCCTCCTCTATAATAGCTGGCCCCCTGCCTACCTGTGCTATAATAGAATATGTCCCATACACTAATTTACGTAAGTTAGGCCCACGTAACCTGCAGCCTCCTCCTTCTCCTTCTCCTCCTTCTCCTCCTTCTCCTCCTCCTCCTCCTTCTCCAGCTCTTCCTCCTTCATAACGTACTTTCTTACAAGAACGCGACCCCCTGCATAGATTTTCTCTCCTGCTCCTCTTCTTCTTCTTCTTCCTTCTCCTGCTCCTTCTCCTCCTCCTCCTCCTTCTCCTTCTCCTTCTTCTCCTCCTTCTCCTCCTCCTCCTCCTCCTCCTCCTCCTCCTCCTCCTCCTCCTCCTCCTCCTCCTCCTCACAAACAGCCTCGTAAGGGCCAGTAGGCCTGTTGCTGTTTGTTCTTCCTATGTGTTCCTATGTGTTCCTCCTCCTCCTCCACCTATTCCTCCTTCTCTTCTACATAATCATCACCACCAACACCAATAACAAGTATACAATAACAACAACATGACGATAGAGAAACAATTAAAGCCACACACACACACACACACACACACACACACACACACACACACACACACACACACACACACACACACACACTCGACACGCTGCGGATTCGCCACTGAACGGGAGACACGAATGCAAATCAACAACAATTTTGGGCTCCTGGGAACAATCTAACCCTCCTCCCTTCCCTCTCCTCCCTCTTCTCTCACCCCCAACACCCCTCCAGCACACCCCTCGGGACCATGACTCTACTACTCCTCCTACGGTCGAGATTCCAACGCCCCACACACCTGTAGTCGACCTTAAAGCTTCAAGAACCCCCGCTGGAAAGGGTTGAGATGAGCATGAAAGTGTTAGGCCGCGTGCTTCTCCTGGGCTCGCGGGAATGTTGTTTTTGTTGTGTTTTTGTTTTTTTGAGTTTGTTTGGTTATTGGGTTTATTTTTATTTGTTTATTGGTCGGTTGTGGGTGTTTTGAAAAGGAGGAATTCGTCAACGTTAATGGACTCCGTGACAAAATGTGAGTATATAATGAAATGCAAAGAAAATTCATGTTTTTATTATTATTATTATTATAAGCACTACTACTACTACTACTACTACTACTACTTCCACTACTAATATTACTACAACTACTAATACTAATACTAATACTTCACCAGTTCGTAGCAAGAAAAGAAACCAGACAACCACAAATTAAACTAATAACAACACCAACTCTATCACCACCACCACCACCACCAACACCACCAACACCAAAAACAATAACAACAACACTATTAAACACACACTACAAGCATAACTGTCATCACTTTCATTACCACAACACATAACCACTACGTCCACCACAAACCACCACCACCACCACCACCACCACCACCACCACCACCACCACCACTGCACAAGCCTCTCCGTCTAACTAACTGGCTTACAAGCTTGCACGTGACATGATCAAAGTAATTTATCTTACACCATTACTTCTGCGACTTAGATTTTTGGTTTACTTGTTCTATTCTTGTAGTGGTGTTTTTTTTTATAATTTATTTTACGTGTTTTTTGGTAATGATAATTCGTTTTTTCTCTTTTTTTTCTCTTTCTCATTTTGAAAACCCTCTTTTTTCACTCTAAAATCTACGTTGCGAAGTATTTTTTTCTTTGTTTTCTTATAGTTTTTTTTGTAATATCCTCACGAGCAATAACATTATTTTTTTCTATAACTCAGAAGACCATGACACCAAATGAAGTTATCCCCAT
>JAXIVD010000458.1:145801-153301 GCA_036785275.1 Cancer borealis
TGACTTTCTAATCCACTGTATTTTTTTTCTTCTCTCTTTTTCTCTTTCGTGTTATTTTAGTATTTATGTGATTCTTTCTACTTTTATCATGTTATCTTTCACTTCCTTCTTCCTTCATATTATTAACATTATTCTCCTCCATTTCTTCGCTTCTTTTTCAATTCCTTCTTCATATTATTACATTATTCTTCATTTTTTTTTAGCTTTTTTTAACGATCTCATATATCTTTCTTCCTTCTATTTTCCTTCACATATGCTTTCTTCTTTCCTACACTTCTCTTGTTTTCCTTCCTTCCTGATTTCCTTTATTCTCCTTCATTCCTTTGTTCGTTATCTATTATCTGGTCTTCCTTCCCTTCCTCTATAACTTGTTGCTTCATTCCTTCGTTTTCTGTTCATTCCATACATTTTCTCCCTCCTCCTCTTCCTTCATTCCTTCACACGCTATCTAGTCCTCAACTTTTCCTTCCTCCTTTCCTTCCTTTTCCTCCCACAAACATACATTCCTTTTCTTCAGTACTTCGCTTGATGCCTATTCCGTGCCTTTCTCTCCCTCCCTCTTACCTCCCTTCCTCCTCTCACTCTTCCCTGCCTTTCTCTTCCTTCATTCCTTGGCTTGCTGTCTGCTCCCCTCCGCCTGCCCTTCTCTCCCTCTATTTAACTGTCGTCCTGGATAGGTGGATCTCAGTCACTCGTGGACCCAATTTACTGCGGGATTCTCGTCTTTGAGAACCCCTGCGTGGGTGGAGGGGCGGGAGGAGGAGGAGGGGGAGGGTATGGAGGGTTGACATGGGAAGGAGGAGGTGTAGGTAGGTTCAGGGGTGTAGAAGTGTGTGTGAGGGTGTAGAGGGAAGGTGAGGAGAGTGGGAAGGAAGAGGGTGGTAGGCGGGTGGGAGGGCGTCTTACAATAGACCATTAGGGGCTGTGAGCGGCTGTATGGCACATGTATTGGTAATTTGTTATGCCAGTTGGTTAGACCTGAGTCGTGAGGGTTCGCGGCCCATGTTCCCAGGACGCTGCTGAGCCTTGGATTGGGTGCGTGTTCTGGTGTTTGAGTGTTTGGGTGTGGGTGGGTGGAGGTGTGTGTGGGTGGGTGGGTGGGTGAGTGAGTGTGTTTGGGTGTGGGGGTGTGGGTGTCTGTGTCTGTGTGTGTGTGTGTTTTACAGGGTCGATTGACGTAGTATTTTTTTTATTCTTGCTATTATTTTTGTTATTGTTATCATTATTACTATTATTATTATTATTATTATTATTATTATTATTATTATTATTATTATTATTATTATCATTACTATCATTATAACTATTATTATTCTCATCGTATGTCATTCTATTATTTTATCATTATAAATTTATCATTATATATTATTCTACTATTATTCTTTTGGTAGTGGTAACAAAAATAGAAGGAGGAGGAGGAGGAGGAATAGATAAGGAGGAGGAAGAGGAAGAGGAAGAGGAACAGAGGAGGAGGAGGAGGAGGAGGAATAACAGAATCCTACGCAGACACACGGGAGTAACGAGTAACAGGAAGAAAAGTGTTCCTAACGAGGTTACCTGCTACACTAGTCCACATTAATAATAGTATGACAGTAGGACATAAAACTCAGGAGGAGGAGGAGGAGGAGGAGGAGGAGGAGGAGGAGGAGGAGGAGGAGGAGGAGGAGGAGGAGGAGGAGGAGGAGGAGGAGGAAGACGAAAGAGACGAGGAGGACGCGGAGGACATTTTTTACTATTATTTAATGGGATGTTCGGTGATAAAGAAACATATTTACAAATGCTTGGGTACAGAGAGTGTCTAAGAGCACATCAAAGTTTACTCCTAAAAATCTATGAAATAAATTATGTTATGCTAGGCTTGTTATTTTCATTTTTAAGTGTGTGTAGAAACAATTTTAATGCTTGGCTAAGTATGAAAAAAGGTAGGAAGGAAAAGAGGAGGTAGAGGAGGAGGAGGAGGAGGAGGAGGAGGAGGAGGAGGAGGAGGAGGAGGAGGAGGAGAGGATGTTATGGGTGGGAAAGAATCGCATGTCGCCACCACTTTGCCCTCAAAATGTAGCATGACCCAAGACAACGTTCAGATGGGTGAGGCGTGGGCGTGTGGGTGTACGTGGGTGGGTGGTTGAGTAGTGAAGTTGTATGAGGTGATTTACGTGTGCCCAACCCATGCCCGCCCATATCCACACCCTTCCCTCGACCCCACCCACCTATCCCTCCTGACGCTCACATCCCATTTCCTCTCCTATCCTCTTCCTCCCTAAACTCATCTATCCACTCCGCTTTCCTTCCTTCCCACGCCCCCATTATCCCGTGCCCTCCTCCTCCTCCTCCTCCTCTTTCCTTTTCAAAAATTCCTTCCGCCTTTAATTCTATTCCATTATATAGCCAATTCGGATTTACTTTTCCATTTACCTGAATATTGAAATCAAGGGAAACTTTTATTACCGTTTATATTATTACTTTATTATTATTATTATTATTATTATTATTATTATTATTATTATTATTATTATTATTATTATTAATTATCATCGTAATACATTTTCCTTCAGACCTTTTTTATATTTATTTTATCGCTGCAACAATTTTCCTTATTCCCTTTCGTGTTTCCGAGGGAGGCTAAGAGGGATGAGGGGCAGAGGGCTTGGGACCCACCACCCGACACTTTATTATTACTACCAAACATAAAGAAATCATAAGCTTCCTCCATTACTGCTATTTTATTTGTCTACTTTCTTATTCTATCTATTTATCTTCCTTTTCGATCTTTTTCTATCATGTTATTTTGTGACGGAAAAGAAAGTTGTAAGAAATTGTCACTCATTGATAAAAGAAATAGTCAGTTTTAGTGATACAATAACAACAACAACTATACTACTACTACTACTACTACTACTAATAATAATAATAATAATAATAATAATAATAATAATAATAATAATAATAATAATAATGCTAACAAAATTAACTTCAAAGGACACATTTCCATAGTTTTGAATAATAAATGTATTGATCTCCATTTATTCATTAACTTATTTATGTACGTGGAAAATACACACATATGTATACATTAATACAAATTTATAAAGTGTACGCTTATATACGTGTACGTTTATCAGCACCCACGTCTACACATACAGTCACACACGCACACAAACCTTCACCAATCACACGTCACCCTCAGAGAAACGCACATATGGGTAAATCACAACACAAAGAAACCTACACGCCACATAGGCCTATCCAGATGTATTAAGTAAAAAAAAAGAGAAAACGTGGAACCGGCCATAATCCCACTAAAATCCGGACGTCACCATACGCGGCCCTTCCACCCCACTGACCCGGTTCGGTTTGAGAGGCTCGGCTACCGGACTCAACCGAATGTATCCGAAATCAAAGTGGCGGAAAATTGGTATCCGGCTTACGGCAAAAGTGTCCTGGAGGTCAACTCTTGACCTGACCACAACCAGACTGCACCGCGCCGCCTCGCTACCTGTCTGCCAGGCCTATAGTGGTAGTACCTGACAGGCTCTTTAGGCTCGGTGGTAGGCCTGTGTGGCGGCGGTGCTCAGTCGTGTTACTAAAAAGTTGGATCATCCGAAGGGGGGGAAAAAGGTGGTGGTGGTGGTGGTGGTGGTGGTGGTGGTGGTGGTGGTGGTGGTGGTGGTGGTGGTGGTGGTGGTGGTGGAGGTGATGGTGGTGGAGGAGATGGTGGTGTTGGTATTATTATTATTATTATTATTATTATTATTATTATTATTATTATTATTATTATTATTATCATTATAATCATTATTATTAGTAGTAGTTGTATCAGTAGTAGCAGTAGTAGTGGGAAGAGGAAGAGGAGGAGGAAAAGGAGACAGAGTAACGCGATCAATATTTACATTACAAATATAATTACCAAAATAATATAAAAACTTCTTTCTTGAATTTTAAAGAACAAAATAGTTTTAAGGAGTAAATAATAATAATAGTAATAATAGTAATAATAATAGTAATAGTAATAATAATAGAAACAACAACAACAATACTAATAATAAACAAACATAATTTCGGGCTCATTGTCTCGGCGCTCAAATCCTAATACATTGCTTTTAAACCTTCAGTGGATAAACATTCTTGACCTTCAAACACACGCAGACGGAGACACACACACATAAATACACACACACATACATACACACACACATACATACATACATACATACATACAGGTCACCAGTGTTTAATCAACCAAGCCTCAGGTAGAAAAGCACTCATGTATCAACCAATAAGGATAAAATAATGCAAGGATACCAAATGCCTCGCTGGGATTCGAACTAAGGAACGTGAATTGCCTTGTAGTTAAGAAGACAAACCAAATAACAATAATAATAAGAAGTAAGAAGAAGAAGAAGACAAAATAATAATAATAGTAATAATAGAAATAATAATAATATAACAATCACTCCAAATACCTTGTTGTAACTGGTTCTACATATTTGGCGGCTGTTTTTACCCGTGTTGTCGTGTTGTCGTTGTCGTCGTCCCCGTTGTCGTGTGATACTGCAAGGAGAACGCGGGAGTGAGGGAGTGAAGGAGTGAAGGAGTGAAGGAGTGAGGAGGAGGAGGAGGAGGAGGAGGAGGAGGAGGAGGAGGAGGAGGAGGAGGAAAATAATAATAATAAAGTGAATATGCAAATAATGATGTGTATTAGATGACTAGAGGACAGGCAAGCGCTTTATCTCTCTGTGTTGTCCATGCTCTCTCTCTCTCTCTCTCTCTCTCTCTCTCTCTCTCTCTCTCTCTCTCTCTCTCTCTCTCTCTCTCTCTCTCTCTCTCTCTCTCTCTCTCTCTCTCTCGTCGCTAGTTTGTTTATGTTTCCCGGGAAGGCTCAGCGGCTAGCCAGGTGGTGTTTGTTTACATCTGACGCTCAGGTAAACTCGCCTTGTCACCTCACAGCACCAAGACACTCCCACGTATGCAAATAGTGGTGGTGATAATAATAGCGATGTTGGTGTTGGTGGTGGTAGTTGTTGTTGTAGTGGTTGTAGTGGTAGTAGTAGTGGTTGTTGTTGTAGTAGTAGTAGTAGTAGTAGTAGTAGTAGTAGTAGTAGTAGTAGTAGTAGTAGTAGTAGTAGTAGTAGTAGTAGTAGTAGTAGTAGTAGTAGATTCACCCAAAGAGAGAATAAAAAAATTAATACAAACATCAGATGAAAGTGAAAAAGAATAATAAATAAAACCTTCACCTTCGTTCACTTTTTCCTCTTCACCAAAAAAATTATCAATACAGCGTTGAGGAAAATAAGTGAGGAAAAAGAGGGAGGCAAAGAACGAAAAGAGAGGAGAGGAAGAAATGGAGTGAGGAAAGAAAGAGGAAAGAGAGAGATGGAAAAGGGAAAGGAAATAGGGAAAACAGGTAGGAGGAAGGAGAGGGAAGAAAAGGAGGGTAGGAGTGAGGGAAGGAAGTAAGATATGCAAAGAGGAGGGGGAGGAGAAAATTTATGAGTAGTGGGTCTGGGCGATGTGTTTGGTGGGACGAGATACACAGCTTGACGCGACGCCCATCAAGGTGTGCGTGCGTGCCTGGTGCCTGATGCTTGTCCTGTCCTGTCCTGCCACTACGCTCACTAGACACATTGCTACTCATATCTATACGTAACCTACCCCTCCTCTTGTTTATATCTTCCCTCCTCCTGCTTATACCTTCCCTCCTACTGTCTATATCTTCCCTCCATTCTTGTGGCTCCATCTAGAATCTCTTTTTTTACTCCTTATTTACCCTTTGCTTATTAATTTTACTTTCCTTCTTATCTTCTTGCTTTTTCTTCTATTGTATCTCCATTTTCTTTCCCTTAATCCCCCTTACCTTCCCTTTGTTTCCTCTCTGATGTTCTTTTTCCTCCCTTTAGCTTCACTTCCCTTTGCTTCCTCTCTACCGCCTCCCTTTCCTTCCCTTTGATGCTTCAGTCCCCTTCCTTCCATATTGCTGTTCCCATTACTTCCCTTTCCTTCACTACCCTTAAATCCTCCCTTTTGTCTCTTATTACCTCCCCTTACCTCCTTCATTCCCTTCACTACCTCCCTGTTTCATCTATTACCTTCTCATGCTGCCTCCTGACCTCCCCTCCTTCCCCCATTCTTCTTTTATCTCCCCCTCTACTACCCCTTCTCACTCTTAGCTTCCCTCCCATCCCTCTTTTTACTCCCTCCATCATCCTCTTTAATCCCCTTAGTTGCTTCCCTTTACAAAAAAGTACTTCATCTGTCCTTTTGTCACTGTGGTAATACGTTCTCTCCCTCAACCTCCCTTCCCTCCCTCTCTTCCCTCCCTTCCTTTTCATCCCTCGCCTCCCTTCAGTGTCCTGCAGAGGAGGTGAAGGATAACGAAGGTATAGGAGGGCAGTGACGGTATGATAATAGGATGGATGAGGGAGTGCAGGATGAAGAGAATATAAAGGAGATATTGGTAGAGCGGAATGAGGTTACAGGAGGAAGGATACGTTGAAGGACGAGTGTGAAGGAAGGAAGGAAGGAAGGAAGGAAGGAAGGATATATTAGTACATGTGTTTGGTGATAATAAAGATAAGAAATGCGGAGTTAAAAGATATATACTGAAGAGATAAATAGCGGTGTGCAAAAATGTTACAAGAATATTAAAGAAGTAGACAAGTGGAGGACAAGATAGCATGAGACAAGACATGGAGGAGGAGGAGGAGGAGGAGGAGGAGGAGGAGGAGGAGGAGGAGGAGGAGGAGGAGGAGGAGGAGGAGGAGGAGGTGCTGAATGAAAACTGAGAGGATTACACATACACACATACAAACACATACAAAAGAACACACACACACACACACACACACACACACACACACACACACACACACACACACACACACACACACACACACACACACACACACACACACACATGATTGTAATTATTAACAGCTATATTTTTGTACCATTCCATCACGTTTTATTTATTTTTTTTTTTATTTTACTTGAATCATTTTATATATATACTATTTTTTCTCTCTTCGTATTAATTCAGATTTATTTTTTTCTTCTCTTTCTTCTATTTTCCATCCCACTGTTATCTATTTTCTCTCGTGACTTTTCAGATCATCGACAATGGCGTTCATACATTTTTTTTTTCCTTCAATATTCATGTATAAATTTTCGTCCAGCAGTTTTCAAAAATGTTAATACCTGTATGTTTCTTTTTCGACAATATTTACCTCTAGTTTCCTGTGTAGTGTTTTTCCTCTCCTTATTAACACTCACTTTGGCTTCAATGGTCAGTATTTCAGCTTCATTGATTATTTTGGGGGAATTTATTTTTTATTTTTAAACTTCGTATTCTTTATATCTATTCTGGATTTTTAACTTTTCATAACAAGGAAATAGATAAAGAAAACGAGTAAGAAAAAAGTAAGATATATAAAAAGTAAAGTGCAATAGACAGCTAGATATGTATAAACAAAATCGATATACAATGAATAACTTAAGGTAAAAAAA
>JAXIVD010000459.1:0-40000 GCA_036785275.1 Cancer borealis
CCATCTCCAGTCCTTCGGAGTCCCCGGCAATACTGGGTAGAGGGGAGTCCACTTGACGAGGGGCATGACGTCCAAAGAAGGCAAATAATGGTTGGACGGCCGTTGAAGAATGGACTGCATGGTTTAACACTGTCTGGCAGGACGCCAGAAACTGTGGCCATTTAACTGGGTACCCTGCACACAGGATAGCCAAGACAGTTTTGAGAGAGGAATGGAGCCTCTCCGTGGTGCTGTTCCCTCGGGGATGATATGGAGTCGTGTGATGAGTGAGGATCCAATGTCTCCTGCAGAGATCCTGGGCCCGTATTCAACATACCGTCATAGCTAAGTCCGTTGTACTGTACTATTACAACTTATATTTAATATATTAATATGTATGTATGCATGTATTTACAATACTTTTGTATGTTAGTGTGTTGACACAGGTGTCCGAAGATAGCTACAAAGATTTACCCAGGTGTGGGTATAAGACATTGACCGCGCTAATCCCCTTGACTCGCCGCCCACGAACACCTGCATAGTTCTCAGCTTTCCCACCGAAAGCATCTCCTGTTCCATGGGCCAAGGGATTAACAGATTATCTCGCTTCTCCTTCTCATCTTTCCGCTCGTCCATCTTTTCTCCATATTGTTTCCGCCATGTCCTCTATTTTGATCATCTCCCATTGTTAGCTGTAAGATATGTCAGTCACTTCAGTCTTGGCTCTGGGCGAGAGCAGACGTTCTGAATCGGTGATACCAAGTGTACCCACTTCTACTCAAATAAACATGTAGTGATACAAGCTTACTATTTAACCAGAGTGAGTGAGAGTTTGAGGTGAGTGAGTGAACTATTGCAATGAACACGTAACACACATCACGCTGACATCCTACAATCCTACAATCCTGCAAACGACTACGAGAACGCGACGAGCAAGGAGAATAGATCCACCCGCCTTGCCCTCGACACACTACCATAGTTAAGTTCCTTGCAGCTTGCAATCTGCAGGGTGGTGGCAGCGACTTCAGCTTGCACTGTGAGTAAGCGCAGTGTTCAAGCACAACAAGTGATGGCAGCGGTGTCTCTCCGTCATCGCCTTCTGCAGTAGTCAACAAGTTATTGCAGCGGTTCTCCTCCTTCGTCGGCTCCTTCTGTGGTGAACACACATAAACAAACGGCAGTGACTCCCCTCTCTTCTGAAGTGAACAAGTTTTACACCTCGCACGCAACACTCACGCCCTTCGCCAAGCTTCTCTCAGCTCAAGTTTCGTCGTGTCAACCACGCCTCTCTCAAGTTCCGCCCGCGTGCCTGTGTGTGTGTGTGTCCCTGCCTGTCAGCTAGTGTGTCGCTCAAGACGGTCCCTCACTCAAAACTCACCACCCTCTCACTCGTTCGCTCGCTCACTCGGGCGTGTCCCCCACCCCGCCTCTCATCATCTACCTACTGTCTCCGGCTGGTACTGCTGTGATCGCCTCCTGCCGCCTTCTGCATCGCCGCCATTCTCCACGCCTCTCCCAGTCATCTTCTACACGCCTCTGCCAGGCGTTCTCCACCACCCCGTCCCTCATCACTCCCGCCGCCTTCACCCCAACCACCTCCCGACGAAGGCCTCCTCCATAATGACCAGTTCAGCGGTTCTACCAAGGATACGTTTCGCTGTTGAGTAACGTAGACATATGCACTAGCTTATTACATACCTCTTTTATTCTATTTTCCTCTTTCTCCTCTACTTAATTTTTATTTTAGGTTTTGCGGTTCATTAGCGTCGGTTTATTTTTCTCTGTTTTTCACGTATCTGATTTTGTCTTCCACCTCTTGTTTATGTATTTTTGTGTATTATTGTATTTATTGTATGTCTTTTTCCCCATTACACACTCGTTCAGGTGTCATTTATTCATCATCTCTCAACATGGCTGACGCCACAGAATCCCTGACCGCTACCGCGGGATCCCTTTCCTCCACTCCCTCCCCTCCTTCAACTACCCACCCTGTGCACCATGTGTCCCTCTCGCCAGCGTCAGTGCCCCAATGGTCAGGCGACGATCCTCAGTACCCTGTGTTCATGTTCATTCGTCGCCTCCGTGATGCTCTCTCTCATACAACTTTTAACAGTGAACAATGTGTGACCTTTGCAAGACAATGTATGTCCCTCAGCCCTTTGACTCCGGCTGGAGCGGCGCTCGAGGACGACTTTTATTCCAATTACACTAACTTTAAGGCTTTTTGTGATAACCTCATTAAGGAGTTTGCTTGCTCCAGCAGGGACCTGTGTCCAACCTCCCTGCGTAACTTCTCAGAACTCTTGCTCACGAATCACGGCACCTTATCCCCTAAGACTGCTGCTGGGTTAGCTGGTAGACTTAGGACTGAATTGGATTACTCCCTCAAAAATTCACAGTGGATTAATGGCGATATTATGTCTAAGGATAATTTTCTGAATCTCATGTCTTATCTACTTTATTCCAATTCACTCACGCCTGACGCATCTCATATTTCACGTGACATCCCCTTCCACCCCTCTTCCACAATTCATGATCTCAAGGTGGAAATTGAATCCAAACTCACACCCGCTCATCCTCTTTCCTCTCATGTAGGCGCTACCATCCATCCCCCACCCTCCTCCCGTCCCTATGGACTCCCGTTACCACGTTCGCTCACCCACCTTCCTCCCTCCACCTCTGGTTCCCATCCTCCTTCTCCTCCCCGTCCCCCTCCTCCTCCTCCCGCACCTCCTATGCTTCATCATCCTTCCCCTCCCTACCATACAACATCTGGTCATGCACCCTCCCTCCACACACCACACCATCACGTTTCATTCTCTCCCTCTCACCCTCGCCAAAGTCCCTCACCAACTTCGTGGTGTTATTATCACAAAACTCAGTTGCATGATTCATCGCAGTGCAGATTTCTGGCTTATCAACGCTCACAACAGCATTTTCAGTAGGTAAGGAAGGACTTAGCGTCACGCCCTCCCTTACAGTTAAGCCACATAACTGTAATAATGTTGGTGGTAAGTGGCGTATCAGTGAGTCGCACAGTACTCACCTACAGGACGAGAAGCCATTTTGCACCTCGCCTTCACAAACTAAGCGTGTTGAGTCACTCCACAGCGGTAATTACGCAGCGAGCCTTATGGTTATCGAAGCGGAAGTCATTTCTCATCACCTTTCTCTCATGATTGACACAGGTGCAGAGATCAACCTAATTGCTGAAAGTTCATTAACCGCTTTGCGTCAAGATTCGTACCTTGCCTTTCCCACTCAGCATGCACAGATAAATATTCAGGGTGCGGACAGTAAACTTTTTCAAAGCAGCGGTGTTGTAACGCTCGCCATTCGTTTTTTTCCGCGCAGTAAGCCTGTCCCTGTTGCTTTTCATGTCTTGCCTGACTTTGCATTACCTGCTGACGCATTATTGGCTTTCCCTACGCTTCGTTCATTGAGCGTGGATATTTATCCAAAAGATGGATACCTTACCTATCGCAAACACAGGTGCCTTGCCATGCCAAATCCTTGTTCTCTTTTACGGAGACTTTCGCATCCCTCGTCCCGTCCTGACTCAAATTCCTCCTTCGCGAGCCAGCCTTGCGTGTTTAACAGCCCTGCTCGCTCTCATCCTTCATCCTCCCTTGCGTCATGTTTACGTTCAGCGCCAACGGTAAGTGTGGTTTTAAATACCCACAGCATTTTAGAGCCACATTCAGTGGTTATGGTCCCTGTTCGTTTCAGTGGCATGTCACAGGATATGGATATTCTCATTTTGTCAGAGTCGGTTAGAGTCAAAGGTACGTTACTGGAGTCAGGAGTAGCTCATGCTCGTGATGGCCACACGTTCATACTCATTCATAACGTGACTCATGTTTCTCTCACGTTGCAATCAGGTACATGTCTCGGTGAAGCACTCGTGTATCCCGCGCCCATACGGGAAAGCGAATTTCCACAGTCCTTTTTTGCATCACCGTTAACGCATGCGGGTGATCATAGTGCATTTCATGATTTCGAAGGTAAAGTTAAAAGTTCATTCATACCTTCCGATTACCCTGAGTACGAGTCGCGTCTGTTGAAACATTTGTTTTCACACTCGAGTGCGATCGCATTGCCTGGTCAACCACTAGGGTGCACACATCTCTTAGAACATAAAATCGACCTTTCACCAGGCGCCCGTCCTTTGTACATCCCTACTTACCGCCTTCCTCATAGCTTACGTAATGTTGCGGACCAGAAAGTGCAGGAAATGATTGCTGATGGTGTTGTTGAAAAGTCGACTTCTCCTTGGAATAGTCCGTTATTCCTTGTCCCTAAGAAAGATGGTGATTACAGGCCAGTCGTAGACTTCAGGCGTCTGAATCAGTGTATTGAAACTCAGCGGTATCCATTACCTATTATGACAGATCTTTTGCAGTCTTTAGGCGAACATAATTCAGTATTCTCTTCGTTCGATCTCATGTCTGGTTTCTGACAAGTACCTTTAGCGCCAGAGTCTCGCCCGCTAACCGTTTTTTCTACTCCATCAGGTCACTTTCAGTACTTGAGACTCCCCATGGGGCTGAAAAATTCCCCTGTGGTTTTTCAGCTTCTTATCAATGAAGTTTTCAGTGGCTTGCTCGGTAACGGTGTTTTTGCATACTTAGACGATGTAATTATTGCCTCAAAGGATATGACGTCACACTTTGCGCTGCTGAATGAAGTTCTCACACGACTCACTAACGCGGGATTAAAACTTAAGTTTTCCAAGTGTCACTTTCTGAAGAAGAAGCTTGCTTTTTTAGGTCACACAGTCGACGCTAACGGCCTTCATACGTCAGACGATAAGGTTCAAGCAGTATGCGATTTTCCACGTCCTTCTTCAGTCACGCAGCTCAAGTCTTTCCTTGGTATGTCAGGATATTATCGTGAGTTCATACGTAATTATTACACAATCTCGGTCCACTTGTTGAGTCTACTCAAGAAAGATGCACCATACATCTGGACAGATGAACACCAACACGCCTTTACGACGTTGAAACGCACCCTAACCTCGGCCCCTGTTCTCGCTTTCCCAGACTTTAATAAGCCGTTTAAGCTTGCAGTTGACGCGAGTGGGAAGGCACTGGGAGCCTGTCTGATGCAAAGTGATGACAGAGGGAAAGACAGACCAATCGCGTACGCAAGTCGTAGAGTTAACGGCCCTGAGTCACGTTACTCCATCACGGACCTTGAATGTTTGGCGATCATTTAGGCATTGAAACATTTCCGTGATCTCATTTATGGATATGAAATTACTGTGTACACGGATCACAAAGCGATTAAGGACTTGTTCAAAGGTCGTAACCTCACTGGCAGACTGGCTCGTTGGATGGTAATATTGGAGGATTATCGACCCAAAATAGAATATGTGCCTGGTAAGCTTAACCATGTCGCTGATGCACTTTCACGCGCTGTCGCCGCTCCTCTCAGAATGCGTTCTCAGACGAGGAACTAATGCATGCACAACGTGACGATCCGTTATTAGGTAAAATAATCGGTGCTCTCGAAAGTAACACGTTACCAACTTTGCCGGATTTACCTGTCTCCCCTTCACAGTTTCACCTGCATGAGGGCTTGTTAATACGACGCCCGCCAGCGGATAACACTTATAATAAGGCGGTTACGCAACTCGTTATCTCGCGTTCACTCATTCCCCGCGTCTTATCTCTCTCTCATGACAGTGTCCACGCTGCACACCCAGGTATTGACAGGACTTTTAGATCAGTGTTACAGCGTTATTGGTGGACGTCAGTAAGAAAAGACGTGTCTCATCACATAGCTGTGTCTCTCATGCACGCGTCACAAGAGCCACCCCTCACGCCCTGTGCCTATCCAACAATACGCAATCGAGCTCGCCTTTGGGATACAGTGGGCATCGATCTTCTTAAGTTACCCCGTGCGACTTCCGATCAACAGTATCCGTTTGTCTGCGTTGATCATTTTTCACGTTATGTTGTCCTGGCACCATTGCAAGATAAGTCTGCAGCCTCAGTTGCAAAAGCCCTTGTGGAGCATATCATTAACCCATTTACCACCCAGCGCGTGATTATATCAGATAACGGTGCAGAGTTTAGGAATGCCATCATTGCAGAGTTGTGTGCTACTTTCAACATTAAGCAGACTTTTGTCATTGCTTATGCGCCTTTTCAGAATGGTACTACAGAGCGTGCGAACGGTAAGGTCTTATCTGCGATCCGAAACATCGCAAACGGCTTTACAGACCAATGGCATAAGTGGATCACTCACATAGCGGCTTCAATTAATGCGTCGTACAATGCCAGTATTAACGAGTCGCCTCACTTCGTTCTTTTTGGCGTGGACAAACGGTTGCCTTACGACATCTTGCTTGACAAGCTTAAGCCTCTCTATAATCCTGATGATCATGCAAAGCTCCAACTAACTCATTTTCAGCGGATTCATCAAGCAGTGCGCAGTCACTTACAAGAGTCCAAGGACCACATGATAGCTCGCCAACATCAGACAGCTCAGGCACCACGATTCGTTGTAGGTGACATTGTCTTCCTCATCAATCAAACACGTGACACAAAACTCCATCCCCGTAACACCGGCCCCTTTCGTATCATCAGTAAAGTAAAAAACAAGTACACTCTTTTGAACCTCAACACTCATCAGACAAAGATAGCACAGGCTTGCCACATTAGGAAATGTGCCTATCAACAAGCACCCCCACACATCCCACACACACCAAACATTCAACACACATCCCGTAACTCAAACGTGTCACAGTCCAACACTCATCCATATTTCACCCGTTCTCGTGTATAATCATCCACTTCATAGTATGTATTTTTGTAAATATATGTAGATAATATTTTTGCTCATCTTTAATGTGTATTTTTATTATTTGTCTTTGATTTTGTAGTTTATTACCATGTTACTATGTATTTCTTTTTCTACCTTCCTACGCTGTCTATGTTTTTGTAACACGGTTAGGTACATTTGTATATTATTATTTTGCATTGTGTAATTTTTAGGGGTCAACTGAGGACAGTTGACAATAGTGTGGCCGAGCCTTTGTACTATTACAACTTATATTTAATATATTAATATGTATGTATGCATGTATTTACAATACTTTTGTATGTTAGTGTGTTGACACAGGTGTCCGAAGATAGCTACAAAGATTTACCCAGGTGTAGGTATAAGACATTGACCGCGCTAATCCCCTTGATTCGCCGCCCACGAACACCTGCATAGTTCTCAGCTTTCCCACCGAAAGCATCTCCTGTCCCATGGGCCAAGGGATTAACAGATTATCTCGCTTCTCCTTCTCATCTTTCCGCTCGTCCATCTTTTCTCCATTTTGTTTCCGCCATGTCCTCTATTTTGATCATCTCCCATTGTTAGCTGTAAGATATGTCAGTCACTTCAGTCTTGGCTCTGGGCGAGAGCAGACGTCCTGAATCGGTGACACCAAGTGTACCTACTTTTACTCAAATAAACATGTAGTGATACAACCTTACTATTTAACCAGAGTGAGTGAGAGTTTGAGGTGAGTGAGTGAACTATTGCAATGAACACGTAACACACATCACGCTGATATCCTACAACCCTACAATTCTGCAAACGTCTACGAGAACGCGACGAGCAAGGAGAATAGATCCACCCGCCTTGCCCTCGATACACTACCATAGTTAAGTTCCTTGCAGCTTGCAATCTGCAGGGTGGTGGCAGCGACTTCAGCTTGCACTGTGAGTAAGCGCAGTGTTCAGGCACAACAGTACATAGCGAAACAAAATGGCGCATTTCAGTCATAATACTGTCATAAACTCTTATGGTCGACCATAAACGCTTATGGTCGACATAAAGTGGTCTCGGAAGCTAAGACAGAGATCCCCCTGTCTTAGCGCCGCCTATGGCCGTCATAAGTGTGTCAACATGGCAGCACCACAACAACAATATATATATATATATATATATATATATATATATATATATATATATATATATATATATATATATATATATATATGTATATATATGGTAATTCTTAAGAACAACAACTCCAAATCGATTGTAAATATTATGTACTTTCGAGAAGCATAGATAGAGTACTTAATTGTCTGTGAAGGTTTTAATGATCGCTCGTTGATATTAAGCTCACAATACAATGTTAGGTTATGTTATGTTAGGGGGTCTAGGTTAGGTTTGGTTACGTTGGAATAGTGTCCTGGAGGAGGTCCAGGGAGGGCGCAGCCCCCCCTCTCCCAAATAAGCTTGGGGACATGTCGGGAAAGCGGGGTTTTTGGGTGGGAGAGGCCATAATAGACGAGATAGGTGATCCGAAAAAAAAAGCCTAAAGACAAAAGCGCCCATATTTGGGGAAAGTATGCGCAGGAAATCAACAAAATTACATCATAAAAACTTAACCTAACCTAGCATAACCTGATCTAACTTATCCTAACCTAGCCGGGGAGGCTGCGGCCCCCCTGGACCTCCCGAGGATACTATTCCAACGTAACCAAACCTAACCTAGACCCCTAACATAACATAACCTAACATTGTATTGTGAGCTTGATATCAACGAGCGATCATTAAAACCTTCAGACACTTAAGTACTGAAACCTTCACAGATGTTGAGTACACTATGTATAGTATGTAGGAAAGGAGAAAAAAAAGAAAGGGCTGGAGTAGTGATTGTTTAGTTTTACAAAACTTTATTTATACAGTATTCAACGGAAGCAAAGGGCTCATAGTGTTCCCCAAGGGATCCTCGCAGCCCTAAAACATGAACAACAACAACGGGAGCACGTTCCAGCGCTTTTTCTCAAAACTAATTCCTATTTTACTGACAGACAGCATGGAACCTGAAGGCAAGCGGCAAAGGAAGGCCAACTGGGGAGAGGATGAGTCTCTCCAGCTGGCATTAATGTACAGGGACGAAGTCCATGCACTTAAAAGCAATTTTAAGCATGGTGTTTCTAACAAAAAGAAACACAACATTTGGTCAACTATAACAGCCGAACTGAATGCCCAGTTCCACCATGGGAGCAAGGTCTTAGAGGTCAAGAAAAGGTGGTTCACCATCAGCTCCAAGACTAGGACGAAGCTGCAGAAATTCCGAGAGCATCATAATGGAACTAGTAACTTTCATTGGATTAGTTTTGGTAAATGTTCACTCTTCCACCAGTCCCACTCACGAACATCTAACCTAACCTAACCTAACTAACAAATAAATATAAAAATGTTGCTGTATGTATTATAAATAATTTGCGTTAGGTATATATGGAGATCAAATTACTCATCACAAATGTTGTTTTATTCACATACATACACACACACATATATATATATATATATATATATATATATATATATATATATATATATATATATATATATATATATATATATATATATATATATATATATATATATATATATATATATATATATATATATATATATATATATATATATATATATATATATATATATATATATATATATATATATATATATATATATATATATATATATGTATATATATATATATATATATATATATATATATATATATATATATATATATATATATATATATATATATCATTTCCTACCTTTTGAAAGACTCTGTTCAACCCTTAGTATATGCACTATTTACACACAAGATTGGTCCTATGTCTGGCATAACATTTCCGCACTTGCTAGAAATTCATATTCACACATTAAAAACTCTACTAGAGAAGAGACACCATGTGATATTCGTACGACCCTACAGTCCCTTAAAGATGATGAAACCATTGTAATCACCCGACCTGATAAGGGGAAAGGCATAGTCATTCTAGACAAGTCTGAATATGAAAATAAGCTCCATGAAATAGTCTCAGATACTACAAAATTCAAACAAATTAATTCAGAACTACAAGTTACCATACTTAAACACGAGGACAAACTAAATAGATTATTAAGAAACATTAAAAGCACCATTAATGATAAATTCACCAATAATCTTTACGCCGCTGGCTCAAAACCTGGCTACCTCTATGGAGTTCCCAAAGTGCACAAAAGCAATACTCCCATTAGACCAATCATTTCATCCATAGGTACTCACAACTATAACACTGCTAAATTTTTAATACCCTTGATTAATCCTCTCACTAAAAATAACTACACTGTCGATAATTCAGCCGAGTTTGTCAAAGAAGTCTCCTCTTTAAAATTTGATGCCCCTGTCACTTTGGCTAGTTTTGATGTCGAATCCCTATTCACTAACATACCACTACAAGAAACCACCAAACTCATACTAGACAACAGTAATGAATCCACAATTTCTTCCACCGGACTTAACAAACAAGCCTTTGCTTCTTTATTAAAAATTGCCACTTGCTCTTCATTATTCACGTTTAAAGACAAACTATTCACTCAAATTGACGGCATAGCAATGGGTTCCCCACTCGGCCCCTCTTATGCAAATGCATTCTTATGTTACCATGAAAAAACATGGCTAGATCTGTGCCCCCTTGATTTTAAACCTATTTTTTATTGTAGGTACGTGGACGATACGTTTTTGATTTTTAAAGATCCTTCACACATAAAAAAAGTTCTCTAAGTACCTTAATACTCAACATCCAAATATTAATTTCACCTATGAAGTGGAAAAGGACAACCAACTACCGTTTTTAGATGTTTTAATTACCAATCACATTACCATTCTTTCCACTGGAATTTACCGTAAGCCTACCTTTACCGGCCTAGGCATTAACTTTCGTAGTTACATTCCTTACATCTACAAAATTAATAGCATAAAAACACTTCTCCACAGAGCATATTCAACCACTTCCACTTGGCTCGCTTTTCATAACGAAGCTTCATTTCTAGGGAAATACTTTCACAATAATCAGTTTCCCAAACACATTTACGAAAAACAACTAAACAAGTTCTTAAATTCAAAGCTAAACCCAGCTCCACCAATAATGTCTGTTAAAAGGGAACGTAAATACATCAAATTTCCCTTCCATGGTCATCACAGTTATGACATGAGAAAATCATTAACAAAACTGCTTCAAAATTGTTATCCTCAGATTGACTTCAGAATAATTTTCTTTAATAAAAACACAATAGGTAGTTTTCTTAAACAAACTAGACCTCTACCCACTTACCTTCGTTCTAATGTGGTATACCAGTTTACTTGTTCTAGCTGCAACGCTAGATACGTGGGCTCGACCTCACGTTGGTTGCTTCACAGAGTACGTGAACACCAAGGTAAATCCACTCGAACAGGTAATTGGATAGCCAATCCATCCTTTTCCGCAATTAGAGATCACTCTCACCATAATGACCACCCTTTCTCTACCACAGACTTCGAGTTACTAACCTCTTATAGTAACTCCACTGACCTCCTCACAGCCGAATCACTTCTCATTCGCAAACTCAAACCCTGCCTCAACGGTTCGAGTTCTGCTTCCCAACTCTACACACAATAATCTTAATTAGGTACGATTGTTCCACTTCTCCATATAATTTTACATCAAAACCTCGTTTAAGTTTATCACTCATTTTATATATTGGTAGTTGTATTTGTATAACATTCTCAAGTAACTATTTTAACAGATTGCCCGATTTTATATTCGCAAGGTTTTTATTGTCTTATATGTCTTTTATAATTTCTTATATTACATATATTTCCTTAATTGTTTTAGATTTAATTATTTAGATATATGATCTTCATTTTAGATTTACTGAATATGGAGAATTGAGTCTCCGAAACGTTTGAGAATAAAGATGTTCGTCACAACACTTGTGTTATTATTCATCATAAAACTATATATATTTATATATATATATATATATATATATATATATATATATATATATATATATATATATATATATATATATATATATATATATTGTTACGGTCACACCGTAAGGACACGGTTGTTATGCCCTAGTGCCGGGTGTTCACTTATGAACAACCCAGTCACAACCACGTTACGGGCGTGTACGAACTGTAGTGCTGATGTTTATATGTCCTTTTAACCCACCAAAGGACAAGGAAAGTCGACTATCCCGTAGGACCGTTATATACTGAAGGGGGTGTTCAGGCACTTCCTGAGCAAAGTTTAATCGTCCTGTAGTACTATGCTCACTAACAGGACTAACAGGCCGATCTTCACCTAGGCATAACTGTTCATTAACGCCACGTACAGGTGTGGCTCGGGCCGAGCTATCCTCAAGGGGAGTATTTACATTACGTTGGTCTTCCATTGTCACAGTGTGTGTGGGCTCACACTAACAACACACTAACACTGTTTTCCTACTCACTGTAATTCTTTAGAATCCTGGCGAGGTCGCCAATTTTGTTACGGTCACACCGTAAGGACATGGTTCTTATGCCCTAGTGCCGGGTGTTCACTTATGAACAACCCAGTCACAACCACGTTACGGGCGTGTACGAACTGTAGTGCTGATGTTTATATGTCCTTTTAACCCACCAAAGGACAAGGAAAGTCGACTATCGCGTAGGACTAGTCACTCCGAGAGCCACACGCCGGTAGCTGGACAATAGGCTATAAACAAGATGTGCCTGGTTAAGGAACCTGAGCACTCTTAGCCTCCAAACACAGCACCTAACAGCCACCCCGTTAACGTTAAGAGATCGCCAGTTCTTTTAACCCTCCAAAGAACAAGGAATCGCAGACCCTCCAAAGAACAAGGAATCGCAGTAAGCACCTTCTCCTCCTTACATTCCAAAGAGACTTACAGCGAGCACGAGATTACAGTGCCTAGACAAGGAGCTATCGCTCCAACCAGAATACCGCCCACAAGGTGTCTTTCCGCCCACTCCTGGTTGAATAATAACTCCTCTCGACTCAATTAACACCCTGCAAAGTAGCCTCCCGCGAGGGGACTCCCTACAGTGCGTTATATGAGTCGTAATTAATTAACACTAAGACAGGATTACTCCTCGTCTGTGCTATCACACAAGAGGCCCCAGATGATAGGCTCTCTCTCTCTCTCTCTCTCTCTCTCTCTCTCTCTCTCTCTCTCTCTCTCTCTCTCTCTCTCTCTCTCTCTCTCTCTCACAATGAGGACAACGAAGACAACGCCGGAACTACTTCCCGAGACTCAAAAGTCTGACAAAACCCTAGGTGGAGTTCACCGGCAAGATGTTAATTATACCGCCAACACACTCTTCTTTAGCTGCTCTCGGCACGGTAATCTGGTCCTCGTATAGACAGGGCCTTACTGTCTAGCTACACAAATTACCACTGAACTAAACAGGCCAATTGTAAAACCCACTCCCTTAAATATGAGGAGGTTACACACGGAATAATGCCAAATTGAGGAGAGCAGCAGAGCGCGGTGTGTTCTGAGTGGCGGCAAGCCGGTAACTAACTTCTCACTGCACAGACACCCCCTCCTTCTGTCGCAGTGTTACCATATGGTGTTCTTCCTGGCGGACTCGTCTCGCCCACACCGCGTGTAGCTAGCATAGCCTAATAATTTATCTCTTTCACAAAATCATTGCTCCGCTCATAAGAAACCTAGAACAATGTCAAACATACGAGAGGATGCAGAAAAGAATGGTCTACAAGATAGGATACGTTGCAACACAAAGAAGAAAGAAGGAAAGTCAGGAAAATTAGGAGAACGAGGAGAACTGAAATTAAAGTTAAAGCCTAAGCAAGACTCGCCTTAATACTCGCTGGCAACTCATCACCCACGACTTGCTCATTCTGTTCTCTCTCTATCACTCTCCTCTCTCTCTCTCCTCTCTCTCTCTCTCTTCTCTCTCTCTCTCTTCTCTCTCTCTACTCTCTCTCTCTCTCTCTCTCTCTCTCTCTCTCTCTCTCTTCTCTCTCTCTCTCTCTCTCTCTCTCTCTCTCTCCGCCACGTCAGCTCCCATGACTCGCCGCGCCTCTTCAAACACCGCATGGACCTCCTTGTCACGTAGACATGTCTCTAACACTTCCCGTGGGGTGGGGCCCGCAACTATATATATATATATATATATATATATATATATATATATATATATATATATATATATATATATATATATATATATATATATATATATGGAAAATCTTAAAAACAACTCCAAATCGATTGTGAATATTATGTACTTTCGAGAAGCATAGATAGAGTACTAATTGTCTGAAGGTTTTAATGATCGCTCGTTGATATTAAGCTCACAATACAATGTTAGGTTATGTTATGTTAGGGGTCTAGGTTAGGTTTGGTTACGTTGGAATAGTGTCCTCGGGAGATTCAGGGAGGCCGCAGCCCCCCCGGCTAGGTTAGGATAGGTTAGGTCAGGTTATGCTAGGTTAGGTTAAGTTTTTATGATGTGATTTTGTTGATTTCCTGCGCATACTTTCCCCAAATATGGCCGCTTTTGTCTTTAGACTTTTTTTTCGAATCACCTATCTCGTCTATTATGGCCTCTCCCACCCAAAAACCCCGCTTTCCCGACATGTCCCCAAGCTTATTTGGGAGAGGGGGGGCTGCGCCCTCCCTGGATCTCCCCCAGGACACTATTCCAACGTAAACAAACCTAACCTAGAACCCCTAATATAACATAACATAACATTGTATTGTGAGCTTTTAATATCAACGAGCGATCATTAAAACCTTCACAGAGAATTAAGTACTCTATCTATGCTTCTCGAAAGTACATAATATTTACAATCGATTTGGAGTTGTTGTTCTTAAGAATTACCATATATATACACATATATATATATATATATATATATATATATATATATATATATATATATATATATATATACATATATATATATATATATATATATATATATATATATATATATATATATATATATATATATATCTTGTTGTTGTGGTGCGGCCATGTTGACACACTTATGACGGCCATAGACGGCGCTAAGACAGGGGGAACCCTGTCTTAGTTTCCGAGACCACTTTATGGTCGAACATAAGCGTTTATGGTCGACCATAAGAGTTTATGACAGTATTATGACTGAAATACGCCATTTTGTTTCGCTATGTACGACGGACTTTGCTATGACGGTATGTAGAATACGGGCCCTGGAACTGCCGTGACACAAACTCCAATCCGTTGTCGTGGACCACAGACTGGGGCGTTCCGAAGTCTGCGATGTACAGTACTGCTCCATGCTCTCCACGACAGTGTGTGTGTGTTTTGTTTTAAGTCGGTATAGTTTTAAATATCTGCTAAAGTGATCAATGACTGTTAAAACATAGCGGTAACCACGTGTGCCTGCGGTCATGTTGGTAAAGTCAATTCCTAACCTTTCTAGAGGTTGTGATATCGACGGCAATTTTTGCCACTTTTGCTGCAACCCTGTAGTACCCTTAAATTGTTGGCAAGTAATGCAATTTTTTAACATACTGGCTTGTTTCGGATTTCAGGTTGACCCAATAGAAAATTTCTTCCGCTTTTGCAATGGTTTTCTTTTGACCGAAGTGTCCAGAAAATGTGTGGGCGAATTTTAATGCTTTTTGTTTAAGGGATTGAGGAATTACCAAGCAAAAGTGAAGGGTACCGTCTACCTTTTCCTTAATAAAGTATAGAACCTTATCTTCCACTACAAACTGATCTAATATAACCTTAGGTTACAGTGTTGTGGGTAATTTTCCTCCTTCTAGATACTCTGCCAATCCCTTCCACCTTTCATCCTCTCTTTGGGCCTCTGCTACTGCTGCTAGGGGAAGTCCTAGGTAATTTCTGGGCTCTACTACCTGACGGATTACTCTATCTGGCCTTGACAAGCTGTCAGCTACCATATTATGTTTCCCTTTTAAATACTTGATGTCATAAGTATACTTCCTCATCTCGATAATCCACCTGCTCATCCTGGGGCTTTTAGTCTTCCTTTTGAAAATGCTAGTTAAGGGTTGATGGTCCGTAAAGATACTAAATTTTGTCCCCCATAGGTAATGATGTAAATTTCTACAGATTCAGATTACTCCCAGGGCTTCTCGGTCGATGGCAGAATATCTAGATTCAGTGGCATTTAATTTTTTTGAGAAATAACCGATAGGTTTATTACTTCCGTCTGGTTGAATCTGACTCAGGACTCTCCTAGCATCAATAGTGACTATGAAAGGTTGGGTTAAATCCTCCTTAACCAGAACTGGGGCATCGCTTAGTATCTGTTTCAAGGTGATAAAAGAGTGTTGGCATTCCTCAGTCCAAACGAATTTAGTTTCTTTTTTGGTGAGATTGTTAAGGGGGGCTGCTAATTTGGCAACATTTTGGATATGTTTACGGTAAAATGAGCACATCCCTAAGTAACGTCTGACTCCTTTAACTGTGCTAGGAGGTTACATTCTTTTGATGGCTTCTACATTTTTGGGATCAGGTTTACATCCATCTTTCGATACTAAATGGCCAAAAAATTTTACTTCGGCCTCCCCAAAGGTACATTTACTTAAATTTAGTTTGATACCGCTTTCCTCTAGAGTCTCAAAGATCTTTTGGACTCTAGTCAACATGGTGGAGAAATCGGGGGCCCATAAGATAATATCGTCTAGATAATTTCTGACCCATCCCTCTTTTAATAGGGGGTGTTAGAATTGATGCCATTTGTCGAGAGAAGATGGCTACGGAATAGGACAACCCAAACGGGAGTCTGCGAAAGCGATACAAGGACACTCCATCACTAAAGGTGGTGATGTCCCGAGAATTTTCATTTATAGTAACTTGGAAGTAGGCTTCCTTAAGGTCTAGGGTGATATAGAAAGTTTGGCCCGAGGCTTGCTCGACTAGTTCATCCAATCTAGGGAGGGGATAGATATCAGTGTCTAAATGGGTGTTTACTTGCCTGTAATCAAGGCACATCCGTTTGGAGTCATCCGGTTTACTCACTAATACAATAGGGCTGAGCCACGCAAAAGTGGATTTTTCTATAATTTCCCGGGCTTCCATGTCTTCTAGCATCTAACTAATTTTTTTTTTTGAGGCTTCAGGATACCGGTACATGAGGGCTCGCACAGGATTTGCATCTGTCATTTCAATCTCCACTGGGGAGACATTAAATGTTCCCAATTCTCCCTCTTCAAGCAGAAAAAGCTGATCGTGGGCCAAGATTACTTTACTTAATTCTGCCTTTTGAGTTTTCTTTAAATGTGAGGTTGGCAATTTAGATAATAGATGGGTTAGTTTTTCTTTACGCCCTCCAGGAATACTTGGTTGGTCAAAATAGGGGAAGAGTTCATTTTGAATATGGTGTATTGAAGGTGAATTCACTTCGCCCTTCTCATACCAGCCAAAAAGGGTGCCTACTTTGAAGATTTTGGTTACTTTAGGGGATGGTTTGATCATCATTGACTTTAACACAAAAGGGGTGACAGTTACTGGAGGGTCTTCCTTGTGGGTGTACTATAAGAATGGTACCGGTTTTAACTTCAACAGGTACTGGGATAAACTTAGTTTGATATGGATCCAGCCGAATTTCACTGGGATTATGCAATTGGTTCTCAGACTTTAAGGATACAACTGGGGGAGGAAGTTGAGTTACTTTACGGACTGCATTTTTTCGTGGTCGAATCAGGTGGACGGCATAAGGAGCTTTTCCCCAGTGGAACAACTTTTTCTCGGGATCCCATAGAAATGAAGAATGATTTAAGATGTCACATCCCAGTAACATGTCCGCTTATAAATAACTATTTGGGACCACTGGGACCCATTTCTTTACTACATTTTGCAGCCCAATGCCTATTTCCACCAATACGGAACCGAATATTCTGATGGGGGTACCTGTTACTCCTTGGAGACAAGGGAAGTTCCTTTTCTTGTAGAGCTCACTTCTTAACTTACACCTAGTGGATTCCTTCATTGACGTGTGACTACTACCGGTGTCCACCAGAGCTGACAACAATTTGTTATTCACTGATAGTTGAATTACAGAAGATGTGGGGGCCTGTGCTAGTAAGCTGTTACTCTGGTTAATTCGTCGCGGACAATTCCCATTTCCCTGTCGACAATTCATACGTCTGCAATCGAAACATGACCCATCGTGGGGAGCCGTAGATTGTGAGTGTGGGAACGACAGTAGGGGCAGAATAATTTTGGCTTTGGGGAGGACCATGACCTGCCGGAAGGGGTCTCTTGAGGGTAACGGTTGGGGGTCAAGGACTGGTACTGAGGGGACCAACTGGGCAAGTTATCCGACTTTAGTCGACTTAACTGGGTTGTTAGGGCCTTCACCTGTTCTTTAAGATCCTCTATCTCGGACTTGTTTCCTGACTCAGGGGAGGGAGCTGTGGCAGCAGTTAGGTACCGTCCTTCTTTTGGCTTTACTGAACTTTCCTGTTCCCTGGCCACTTTACTTACAAGGGGGCTTTGTGTTTCGAGGAATAGCTGCCTTTGGTATTCTACCCAATCCAAGAATTTATTTAGGGGGTAGGCTTCGTTTAAGAAGCCTTCGAGTTTTTCTTCAAGGTCTCGAGGTAGACCTTACCACACTTTCCGCTTGAGGTATTTATTCCGATTAGGGAATTTTTCATTGGGGAATTTGGATTCTAAAGTGGCATATTTACAAATTGTTCGATTACAGAAGGATTGTGGGCTCTCTCCCCAGTCATAGAGTTCTGTGAGGCTGTGGGTCTCGGTACTCAGTCAGGGCCCCAGCCTGGTATGTCGGACAGTTTGTTGGGGGTCACTTCCGAGGGAGGGGAGACTTCCAACTCTGCGGGGGAGTTGGAGACTCCCACCCCTGCGGAGTGTACCGGAGACAGGGAACAGGCTGTTCCCTTGTCTGGCGACTGTCTGACGGGTGAGGCCCACCTGGAGGGCTCACCCATTTTGGCCGATGAGGAAGTGGTGGATGAGTCCACACCACGCCTCAGGCCCCGGGACAGAACCAGGGAAGTGTCGGTACCGCCCCTTCCGACAGATCCTGTTGTCCCGTCCGACCTTACTTGTATTGAGCCGGCGTTGCTCATCAAGGGACAGAAAGGGAACCCGGAATTGGCCCCTTGTTTTGCTAAGGTAGGAAAGGAGATAAGGGGAGCAGAGGAGTTTCTGTTGCAGAAGGGGATGTTACACCGCAGGTCGAGGGAGAGTGATGGGAGTGACGTTCTACAGGTTGTAGTGCCTCAGGATTTGAGGGAGGCCCTGGTGCTGTTAGCACACGAGGGACCTATGGCTGGACACCTGGATGTCCACAAAACTCTCGCTCGCCTGCGGGGCAATTTCTGGTGGCCTGGTATGGCCAGAGAGATTACTGAGTTGCTGAGAAGTTGTTACACCTGTCAGATGGTGGGCAAACCCAACCAAAATCCCCCTGTTGCACCCCTGCACCCTATTCCCGCTGTGGATCCTCCTTTTACCAGGGTCCTGATTGACATGGTGGGGCCCCTCCCTACCTCCAAGGCCGGTCATAAGTACTTGTTGACCATTATGGATGTAACGACCCGGTACCCAGAAGCGAGCAGTACCCACGCACGAGTTGTGCTTAAGGCCCTCCTCAACTTCTTTACCCATTTTGGTCTGCCTCCCGAGATTCAGTCCGATCGAGGGACCAACTTCACCTCGAAGTTGTTCGCAAAGACTATGACCGAGTGGGGGATTATGCACATTCTATCTAGTGCTTATCATCCCCAATCGCAGGGAGCATTAGAAAGGCACCATCAGACGCTCAAAACTATGCTCCGGGCGTTCTGCTTGGAACGAGAGAAGGACTGGGACGGGGCGGTGCCCTATGTTTTGTTTGCTGTGAGGGAAGCTTCTACTGAGTCCTTAGGGTTTTCCCCGAATCAGTTGGTGTTTGGGCACCGGGTGCGCGGTCCGTTGGATTTAGTACGGGAAGCCTGGTGTGCTCCCCACTCGGACCGCCCCGAATCGCTCTTGAAGAGCGTGTTAAGGACTCGGGAAAGACTGGTGAACGCGCTGGAGGTGGCTCAATACCATCTCGGAGCTGCCCAGAAGAAGATGAAGGGATACTACAACCAGAAGGCCAAGTATCGCACTTTTGCACCAGGGGAGGAGGTGTTGGTGTTGCTCCCTCTACAAGGACAGCCGCTTGCGGCCCGTTACTGTGGCCCTTATGTGGTTGAGAAGAAGTTGGGGGATTTAGACTACCTGGTGGCCACTCCTGATCGGCGTAAGAGGGCTCAGCTTTGCCATGTAAATATGCTGAAGCCCTACTTCCGTAGAAAGAACCAGGAGGGTTGTTTTAGTTCTGCCAAGAAGGAGACATCTTTAGTTTTATGTTTCTGCCGTGCAGAGGAGGCCACCGAGGTACTGGGTTCAGAACCTGTAATCCCCGCGGAGCATTGGGAGCAGAACAGTGCGCTGCTCCTTGAAGAAAAGTTGCAACACCTGGGAGAGGTGCAGAAGCAGGAGATGCTTCGGTGGTTGGGAAGGTACCCTTCTGTCTTTGACAATGTCCCAGGCAGAACAAGCCTGATTCAACATGACATTGATGTGGGGGAGTCCACTCCAGTTATGCTGGCTCCATATAGAGTGAATCCCCAGAAGCAGCAGTTGGTGGAGAAGGAGTTGGAGTATATGTTGGAGCACGGCCTGATTAAGAGGACGTATAGCCAGTGGAGTTCGCCTGTTACCCTTCAACCCAAGCCTGACGGTAAGGTCAGGTTTTGCATTGACTTTCGGAAGGTCAATACACTTACCAAGGCCGACACCTACCCGTTGCCCCGGGTGGATGACTCAGTGGACCGTATTGGCGGGGCCACGTTTATCTCAAAGGTGGACTTGGTGAAGGGCTACTGGCAGGTTCCTCTCACGGACCGTGCTAAAGAGATAGCTAGTTTTGTGGCTAATGGGGCCATCTATCAGTGCCAGGTGATGCCCTATGGACTTAAAAATGCCCCAGCCACGTTCCAACGTTTGATGGACCAGGTGGTGGATGGACTCCAGCACTGCGTCGTGTACATCGATGACGTGGTCATCTATGACACCTGTTGGTCGGACCACCTTGACAATGTGGAGTCACTATTTGCACGACTCAAGGAGGCTGGGTTGGTGGTCAACCTGGACAAGTGTGACTTTGTTAAGGCTCGGGTCCAGTACTTGGGGTATGTGGTGGGCCACGGCTACATCACTCCTCCCGAAGCCAAAGTGGAGGCGATCAGGCGGTTCCCCGCACCGACCTGTCGCCGAGCTCTGCAGAGGTTCCTCGGGGTAGTAGGCTACTACCGCCGATTTGTGCCAGGGTATTCCACCTTGCTGGCACCTTTGACTGACCTCTTGCAAAAGGGGAAGAAGTGGGTATGGAGTGAGGCGTGTGAGAGCGCCTTCTCCCAAGTAAAAGATCTTTTGTGCGGTCAGCCAGTTTTACGGGCTCCGGACTTCACCAGGCATTTTGCTTTGGCGGTCGATGCCAGCCAGGCCGGGGTGGGCGCAGTTCTCATGCAGCCCGACGAACACCAAGTGAATCACCCTGTCTGCTACTTTTCTAAAAAGTTTACTTCCGCCCAAAGGAACTACTCTGTTATTGAGCAAGAGTTACTGGCCATTCTTTCGGCTCTGCAGCATTTCGAAATCTATGTCCCGGCCTATGGTCCCCTAGTCACCATCTATTCTGACCATAGTCCTTTGCAATTTTTAGACAAGTTTAAATTTAAAAATGTGCGACCCACTCGGTGGAGTCTACTCTTGCAGGAGTATAACCTAGAGGTCCGCCACATTAAGGGGGTAGACAATGTTGTGGCCGATTGTTTGTCGCGAGCCAGTGAATAACTCAGACAGCTTAAACATTTTATAAGTCCGTAAGACTTACAAAATTTTTCCTTTAAGGGAGGGCGTGTTGCGGGCCCCACCCCACGGGAAGTGAGAGACATGTTTACGTGACAAGGAGGTGGATTATGCCCTTTGTGTTATGAAGACCCATGCGGTGTTTGAAGAGGCGCGGCGAGTCATATGGAGCTGGCGTGGCGGGAAGAGAGAGAGAGAGAGAGAGAGAGAGAGAGAGAGAGAGAGAGAGAGAGAGAGAGAGAGAGAGAGAGAGAGAGAACAGATGAGCAGTCGTGGGTGATGAGTTGCCAGCGAGTATTAAGGCGAGTCTTGCTTAGGCTTTAACTTTAATTTCAGTTCTCCTCGTTCTCCTAATTTTTCTGACTTTCCTTCTTTCTTCTTTGTGTTGCAAGGTATCCTATCTTGTAGACCATTCTTTTCTGCATCCTCTCGTATATTTGTCATTGTTCTAGGTTTTTTATGATCGGAGCAATGATTTTGTGAAAGAGATAAATTATTAGGCTATGCTAGCTACACGCGGTGTGGGCGAGACGAGTCCGCCAGGAAGAACACCATATGGTAACACTGCGACAGAATGAGGGGGTGTCTGTGCAGTGAGGAGTCAGTTACCGGCTTGCCGCCACTCAGAACATACCGCACTCTGCTGCTCTCCTCAATTTGGCATTATTCCGTGTGTAACCTCCTCATATTTAAGGGAGTTGGTTTTACAATTGGCCTGATTAGTTCAGGGGTAATTTCTGTAGCTAGACAGTAAGGCCCTGTCTATACGAGGACCAGGTTACCGTGCCGAGAGCAGCTAAAGAAGAGTGTGTTGGCGGTATAATTAACATCTTGCCGGTGAACTCCACCTAGGGTTTTGTCAGACTTTTGAGTCTCGGGAAGTAGTTTCGGCGTTGTCTTCGTTGTCCTCATTGTGAGAGAGAGAGAGAGAGAGAGAGAGAGAGAGAGAGAGAGAGAGAGAGAGAGAGAGAGAGAGAGAGAGAGAGAGAGAGAGAGAGAGAGAGCCTATCATCTGGGGCCTCTTGTGTGATAACACAGACGAGGAGTAATCCCGTCTTAGTGTTAATTAATTACGACTCATATAACGCACTGTACGGAGTCCCCTCGCGGGAGGCTACTTTGCAGGGTGTTAATTGAGTCGAGAGGAGTTATTATTCAACCAGGAGTGGGTGGAAAGACACCTTGTGGGCGGTATTCTGGTTGGAGCGATAGCTCCTTGTCTAGGTACTGTAATCTCGTGCTCGCTGTAAGTCTCTTTGGAATGTAAGGAGGAGGAGGTGGTTACTGCTGGGAGATTCCTTGTTCTTTGGAGGGTTAAAAGAACTGGCGACCTCTTAACGTTAACGGGGTGGCTGTTAGGTGCTGTGTTTGGAGGCTAAGAGTACCCAGGTTCCTTAACCAGGCACATCTTGTTTATAGTCTATTGTCCAGCCACCGGCGTGTGGCCCTCGGAGTGACTAGTCCTACGGGATAGTCGACTTTCCTTGTCCTTTGGTGGGTTAAAAGGACATATAAACATCAGCACTACAGTTCGTACACGCCCGTAACGTGGTTGTGACTGGGTTGTTCATAAGTGAACACCCGGCACTAGGGCATAAGAACCGTGTCCTTACGGTGTGACCGTAACAATATATATATATATATATATATATATATATATATATATATATATATATATATATATATATAATATATATAGTTTTATGATGAATAATAACACAAGTGTTGTGACGAACATCTTTATTCTCAAACGTTTCGGAGACTCAATTCTCCATATTCAGTAAATCTAAAATGAAGATCATATATCTAAATAATTAAATCTAAAACAATTAAGGAAATATATGTAATATAAGAAATTATAAAAGACATATAAGACAATAAAAACCTTGCGAATATAAAATCGGGCAATCTGTTAAAATAGTTACTTGAGAATGTTATACAAATACAACTACCAATATATAAAATGAGTGATAAACTTAAACGAGGTTTTGATGTAAAATTATATGGAGAAGTGGAACAATCGTACCTAATTAAGATTATTGTGTGTAGAGTTGGGAAGCAGAACTCGAACCGTTGAGGCAGGGTTTGAGTTTGCGAATGAGAAGTGATTCGGCTGTGAGGAGGTCAGTGGAGTTACTATAAGAGGTTAGTAACTCGAAGTCTGTGGTAGAGAAAGGGTGGTCATTATGGTGAGAGTGATCTCTAATTGCGGAAAAGGATGGATTGGCTATCCAATTACCTGTTCGAGTGGATTTACCTTGGTGTTCACGTACTCTGTGAAGCAACCAACGTGAGGTCGAGCCCACGTATCTAGCGTTGCAGCTAGAACAAGTAAACTGGTATACCACATTAGAACGAAGGTAAGTGGGTAGAGGTCTAGTTTGTTTAAGAAAACTACCTATTGTGTTTTTATTAAAGAAAATTATTCTGAAGTCAATCTGAGGATAACAATTTTGAAGCAGTTTTGTTAATGATTTTCTCATGTCATAACTGTGATGACCATGGAAGGGAAATTTGATGTATTTACGTTCCCTTTTAACAGACATTATTGGTGGAGCTGGGTTTAGCTTTGAATTTAAGAACTTGTTTAGTTGTTTTTCGTAAATGTGTTTGGGAAACTGATTATTGTGAAAGTATTTCCCTAGAAATGAAGCTTCGTTATGAAAAGCGAGCCAAGTGGAAGTGGTTGAATATGCTCTGTGGAGAAGTGTTTTTATGCTATTAATTTTGTAGATGTAAGGAATGTAACTACGAAAGTTAATGCCTAGGCCGGTAAAGGTAGGCTTACGGTAAATTCCAGTGGAAAGAATGGTAATGTGATTGGTAATTAAAACATCTAAAAACGGTAGTTGGTTGTCCTTTTCCACTTCATAGGTGAAATTAATATTTGGATGTTGAGTATTAAGGTACTTAGAGAACTTTTTTTATGTGTGAAGGATCTTTAAAAATCAAAAACGTATCGTCCACGTACCTACAATAAAAAATAGGTTTAAAATCAAGGGGGCACAGATCTAGCCATGTTTTTTCATGGTAACATAAGAATGCATTTGCATAAGAGGGGCCGAGTGGGGAACCCATTGCTATGCCGTCAATTTGAGTGAATAGTTTGTCTTTAAACGTGAATAATGAAGAGCAAGTGGCAATTTTTAATAAAGAAGCAAAGGCTTGTTTGTTAAGTCCGGTGGAAGAAATTGTGGATTCATTACTGTTGTCTAGTATGAGTTTGGTGGTTTCTTGTAGTGGTATGTTAGTGAATAGGGATTCGACATCAAAACTAGCCAAAGTGACAGGGGCATCAAATTTTAAAGAGGAGACTTCTTTGACAAACTCGGCTGAATTATCGACAGTGTAGTTATTTTTAGTGAGAGGATTAATCAAGGGTATTAAAAATTTAGCAGTGTTATAGTTGTGAGTACCTATGGATGAAATGATTGGTCTAATGGGAGTATTGCTTTTGTGCACTTTGGGAACTCCATAGAGGTAGCCAGGTTTTGAGCCAGCGGCGTAAAGATTATTGGTGAATTTATCATTAATGGTGCTTTTAATGTTTCTTAATAATCTATTTAGTTTGTCCTCGTGTTTAAGTATGGTAACTTGTAGTTCTGAATTAATTTGTTTGAATTTTGTAGTATCTGAGACTATTTCATGGAGCTTATTTTCATATTCAGACTTGTCTAGAATGACTATGCCTTTCCCCTTATCAGGTCGGGTGATTACAATGGTTTCATCATCTTTAAGGGACTGTAGGGTCGTACGAATATCACATGGTGTCTCTTCTCTAGTAGAGTTTTTAATGTGTGAATATGAATTTCTAGCAAGTGCGGAAATGTTATGCCAGACATAGGACCAATCTTGTGTGTAAATAGTGCATATACTAAGGGTTGAACAGAGTCTTTCAAAAGGTAGGAAATGATATATATATATATATATATATATATATATATATATATATATATATATATATATATATATATATATATATATATATATATATATATATATATATATATATATATATATATATATATATATATATATATATATATATATATATATATATATATATATATATATATATATATATATATATATATATATATATATATATATATATATATATATATATATATATATATATATATATATATATATATATATATATATATATATATGTGTGTGTGTATGTATGTGAATAAAACAACATTTGTGATGAGTAATTTGATCTCCATATATACCTAACGCAAATTATTTATAATACATACAGCAACATTTTTATATTTATTTGTTAGTTAGGTTAGGTTAGGTTAGATGTTCGTGAGTGGGACTGGTGGAAGAGTGAACATTTACCAAAACTAATCCAATGAAAGTTACTAGTTCCATTATGATGCTCTCGGAATTTCTGCAGCTTCGTCCTAGTCTTGGAGCTGATGGTGAACCACCTTTTCTTGACCTCTAAGACCTTGCTCCCATGGTGGAACTGGGCATTCAGTTCGGCTGTTATAGTTGACCAAATGTTGTGTTTCTTTTTGTTAGAAACACCATGCTTAAAATTGCTTTTAAGTGCATGGACTTCGTCCCTGTACATTAATGCCAGCTGGAGAGACTCATCCTCTCCCCAGTTGGCCTTCCTTTGCCGCTTGCCTTCAGGTTCCATGCTGTCTGTCAGTAAAATAGGAATTAGTTTTGAGAAAAAGCGCTGGAACGTGCTCCCGTTGTTGTTGTTCATGTTTTAGGGCTGCGAGGATCCCTTGGGGAACACTATGAGCCCTTTGCTTCCGTTGAATACTGTATAAATAAAGTTTTGTAAAACTAAACAATCACTACTCCAGCCCTTTCTTTTTTTTCTCCTTTCCTACATACTATACATAGTGTACTCAACATCTGTGAAGGTTTCAGTACTTAAGTGTCTGAAGGTTTTAATGATCGCTCGTTGATATCAAGCTCACAATACAATGTTAGGTTATGTTATGTTAGGGGTCTAGGTTAGGTTTGGTTACGTTGGAATAGTATCCTCGGGAGGTCCAGGGGGGCCGCAGCCTCCCCGGCTAGGTTAGGATAAGTTAGATCAGGTTATGCTAGGTTAGGTTAAGTTTTTATGATGTAATTTTGTTGATTTCCTGCGCATACTTTCCCCAAATATGGGCGCTTTTGTCTTTAGGCTTTTTTTTTCGGATCACCTATCTCGTCTATTATGGCCTCTCCCACCCAAAAACCCCGCTTTCCCGACATGTCCCCAAGCTTATTTGGGAGAGGGGGGGCTGCGCCCTCCCTGGACCTCCTCCAGGACACTATTCCAACGTAACCAAACCTAACCTAGACCCCCTAACATAACATAACCTAACATTGTATTGTGAGCTTAATATCAACGAGCGATCATTAAAACCTTCACAGACAATTAAGTACTCTATCTATGCTTCTCGAAAGTACATAATATTTACAATCGATTTGGAGTTGTTGTTCTTAAGAATTACCATATATATACATATATATATATATATATATATATATATATATATATATATATATATATATATATATATATATATATATATATATTGTTGTTGTGGTGCTGCCATGTTGACACACTTATGACGGCCATAGGCGGCGCTAAGACAGGGGGATCTCTGTCTTAGCTTCCGAGACCACTTTATGTCGACCATAAGCGTTTATGGTCGACCATAAGAGTTTATGACAGTATTATGACTGAAATGCGCCATTTTGTTTCGCTATGTACTGTTGTGCCTGAACACTGCGCTTACTCACAGTGCAAGCTGAAGTCGCTGCCACCACCCTGCAGATTGCAAGCTGCAAGGAACTTAACTATGGTAGTGTATCGAGGGCAAGGCGGGTGGATCTATTCTCCTTGCTCGTCGCGTTCTCGTAGACGTTTGCAGAATTGTAGGGTTGTAGGATATCAGCGTGATGTGTGTTACGTGTTCATTGCAATAGTTCACTCACTCACCTCAAACTCTCACTCACTCTGGTTAAATAGTAAGGTTGTATCACTACATGTTTATTTGAGTAAAAGTAGGTACACTTGGTGTCACCGATTCAGGACGTCTGCTCTCGCCCAGAGCCAAGACTGAAGTGACTGACATATCTTACAGCTAACAATGGGAGATGATCAAAATAGAGGACATGGCGGAAACAAAATGGAGAAAAGATGGACGAGCGGAAAGATGAGAAGGAGAAGCGAGATAATCTGTTAATCCCTTGGCCCATGGGACAGGAGATGCTTTCGGTGGGAAAGCTGAGAACTATGCAGGTGTTCGTGGGCGGCGAATCAAGGGGATTAGCGCGGTCAATGTCTTATACCTACACCTGGGTAAATCTTTGTAGCTATCTTCGGACACCTGTGTCAACACACTAACATACAAAAGTATTGTAAATACATGCATACATACATATTAATATATTAAATATAAGTTGTAATAGTACAAAGGCTCGGCCACACTATTGTCAACTGTCCTCAGTTGACCCCTAAAAATTACACAATGCAAAATAATAATATACAAATGTACCTAACCGTGTTACAAAAACATAGACAGCGTAGGAAGGTAGAAAAAGAAATACATAGTAACATGGTAATAAACTACAAAATCAAAGACAAATAATAAAAATACACATTAAAGATGAGCAAAAATATTATCTACATATATTTACAAAAATACATACTATGAAGTGGATGATTATACACGAGAACGGGTGAAATATGGATGAGTGTTGGACTGTGACACGTTTGAGTTACGGGATGTGTGTTGAATGTTTGGTGTGTGTGGGATGTGTGGGGGTGCTTGTTGATAGGCACATTTCCTAATGTGGCAAGCCTGTGCTATCTTTGTCTGATGAGTGTTGAGGTTCAAAAGAGTGTACTTGTTTTTTACTTTACTGATGATACGAAAGGGGCCGGTGTTACGGGGATGGAGTTTTGTGTCACGTGTTTGATTGATGAGGAAGACAATGTCACCTACAACGAATCGTGGTGCCTGAGCTGTCTGATGTTGGCGAGCTATCATGTGGTCCTTGGACTCTTGTAAGTGACTGCGCACTGCTTGATGAATCCGCTGAAAATGAGTTAGTTGGAGCTTTGCATGATCATCAGGATTATAGAGAGGCTTAAGCTTGTCAAGCAAGATGTCGTAAGGCAACCGTTTGTCCACGCCAAAAAGAACGAAGTGAGGCGACTCGTTAATACTGGCATTGTACGACGCATTAATTGAAGCCGCTATGTGAGTGATCCACTTATGCCATTGGTCTGTAAAGCCGTTTGCGATGTTTCGGATCGCAGATAAGACCTTACCGTTCGCACGCTCTGTAGTACCATTCTGAAAAGGCGCATAAGCAATGACAAAAGTCTGCTTAATGTTGAAAGTAGCACACAACTCTGCAATGATGGCATTCCTAAACTCTGCACCGTTATCTGATATAATCACGCGCTGGGTGGTAAATGGGTTAATGATATGCTCCACAAGGGCTTTTGCAACTGAGGCTGCAGACTTATCTTGCAATGGTGCCAGGACAACATAACGTGAAAAATGATCAACGCAGACAAACGGATACTGTTGATCGGAAGTCGCACGGGGTAACTTAAGAAGATCGATGCCCACTGTATCCCAAAGGCGAGCTCGATTGCGTATTGTTGGATAGGCACAGGGCGTGAGGGGTGGCTCTTGTGACGCGTGCATGAGAGACACAGCTATGTGATGAGACACGTCTTTTCTTACTGACGTCCACCAATAACGCTGTAACACTGATCTAAAAGTCCTGTCAATACCTGGGTGTGCAGCGTGGACACTGTCATGAGAGAGAGATAAGACGCGGGGAATGAGTGAACGCGAGATAACGAGTTGCGTAACCGCCTTATTATAAGTGTTATCCGCTGGCGGGCGTCGTATTAACAAGCCCTCATGCAGGTGAAACTGTGAAGGGGAGACAGGTAAATCCGGCAAAGTTGGTAACGTGTTACTTTCGAGAGCACCGATTATTTTACCTAATAACGGATCGTCACGTTGTGCATGCATTAGTTCCTCGTCTGAGAACGCATTCTGAGAGGAGCGGCGACAGCGCGTGAAAGTGCATCAGCGACATGGTTAAGCTTACCAGGCACATATTCTATTTTGGGTCGATAATCCTCCAATATTACCATCCAACGAGCCAGTCTGCCAGTGAGGTTACGACCTTTGAACAAGTCCTTAATCGCTTTGTGATCCGTGTACACAGTAATTTCATATCCATAAATGAGATCACGGAAATGTTTCAATGCCTAAATGATCGCCAAACATTCAAGGTCCGTGATGGAGTAACGTGACTCAGGGCCGTTAACTCTACGACTTGCGTACGCGATTGGTCTGTCTTTCCCTCTGTCATCACTTTGCATCAGACAGGCTCCCAGTGCCTTCCCACTCGCGTCAACTGCAAGCTTAAACGGCTTATTAAAGTCTGGGAAAGCGAGAACAGGGGCCGAGGTTAGGGTGCGTTTCAACGTCGTAAAGGCGTGTTGGTGTTCATCTGTCCAGATGTATGGTGCATCTTTCTTGAGTAGACTCAACAAGTGGACCGAGATTGTGTAATAATTACGTATGAACTCACGATAATATCCTGACATACCAAGGAAAGACTTGAGCTGCGTGACTGAAGAAGGACGTGGAAAATCGCATACTGCTTGAACCTTATCGTCTGACGTATGAAGGCCGTTAGCGTCGACTGTGTGACCTAAAAAAGCAAGCTTCTTCTTCAGAAAGTGACACTTGGAAAACTTAAGTTTTAATCCCGCGTTAGTGAGTCGTGTGAGAACTTCATTCAGCAGCGCAAAGTGTGACGTCATATCCTTTGAGGCAATAATTACATCGTCTAAGTATGCAAAAACACCGTTACCGAGCAAGCCACTGAAAACTTCATTGATAAGAAGCTGAAAAACCACAGGGGAATTTTTCAGCCCCATGGGGAGTCTCAAGTACTGAAAGTGACCTGATGGAGTAGAAAAAACGGTTAGCGGGCGAGACTCTGGCGCTAAAGGTACTTGTCAGAAACCAGACATGAGATCGAACGAAGAGAATACTGAATTATGTTCGCCTAAAGACTGCAAAAGATCTGTCATAATAGGTAATGGATACCGCTGAGTTTCAATACACTGATTCAGACGCCTGAAGTCTACGACTGGCCTGTAATCACCATCTTTCTTAGGGACAAGGAATAACGGACTATTCCAAGGAGAAGTCGACTTTTCAACAACACCATCAGCAATCATTTCCTGCACTTTCTGGTCCGCAACATTACGTAAGCTATGAGGAAGGCGGTAAGTAGGGATGTACAAAGGACGGGCGCCTGGTGAAAGGTCGATTTTATGTTCTAAGAGATGTGTGCACCCTAGTGGTTGACCAGGCAATGCGATCGCACTCGAGTGTGAAAACAAATGTTTCAACAGACGCGACTCGTACTCAGGGTAATCGGAAGGTATGAATGAACTTTTAACTTTACCTTCGAAATCATGAAATGCACTATGATCACCCGCATGCGTTAACGGTGATGCAAAAAAGGACTGTGGAAATTCGCTTTCCCGTATGGGCGCGGGATACACGAGTGCTTCACCGAGACATGTACCTGATTGCAACGTGAGAGAAACATGAGTCACGTTATGAATGAGTATGAACGTGTGGCCATCACGAGCATGAGCTACTCCTGACTCCAGTAACGTACCTTTGACTCTAACCGACTCTGACAAAATGAGAATATCCATATCCTGTGACATGCCACTGAAACGAACAGGGACCATAACCACTGAATGTGGCTCTAAAATGCTGTGGGTATTTAAAACCACACTTACCGTTGGCGCTGAACGTAAACATGACGCAAGGGAGGATGAAGGATGAGAGCGAGCAGGGCTGTTAAACACGCAAGGCTGGCTCGCGAAGGAGGAATTTGAGTCAGGACGGGACGAGGGATGCGAAAGTCTCCGTAAAAGAGAACAAGGATTTGGCATGGCAAGGCACCTGTGTTTGCGATAGGTAAGGTATCCATCTTTTGGATAAATATCCACGCTCAATGAACGAAGCGTAGGGAAAGCCAATAATGCGTCAGCAGGTAATGCAAAGTCAGGCAAGACATGAAAAGCAACAGGGACAGGCTTACTGCGCGGAAAAAAACGAATGGCGAGCGTTACAACACCGCTGCTTTGAAAAAGTTTACTGTCCGCACCCTGAATATTTATCTGTGCATGCTGAGTGGGAAAGGCAAGGTACGAATCTTGACGCAAAGCGGTTAATGAACTTTCAGCAATTAGGTTGATCTCTGCACCTGTGTCAATCATGAGAGAAAGGTGATGAGAAATGACTTCCGCTTCGATAACCATAAGGCTCGCTGCGTAATTACCGCTGTGGAGTGACTCAACACGCTTAGTTTGTGAAGGCGAGGTGCAAAATGGCTTCTCGTCCTGTAGGTGAGTACTGTGCGACTCACTGATACGCCACTTACCACCAACATTATTACAGTTATGTGGCTTAACTGTAAGGGAGGGCGTGACGCTAAGTCCTTCCTTACCTACTGAAAATGCTGTTGTGAGCGTTGATAAGCCAGAAATCTGCACTGCGATGAATCATGCAACTGAGTTTTGTGATAATAACACCACGAAGTTGGTGAGGGACTTTGGCGAGGGTGAGAGGGAGAGAATGAAACGTGATGGTGTGGTGTGTGGAGGGAGGGTGCATGACCAGATGTTGTATGGTAGGGAGGGGAAGGATGATGAAGCATAGGAGGTGCGGGAGGAGGAGGAGGGGGACGGGGAGGAGAAGGAGGATGGGAACCAGAGGTGGAGGGAGGAAGGTGGGTGAGCGAACGTGGTAACGGGAGTCCATAGGGACGGGAGGAGGGTGGGGGATGGATGGTAGCGCCTACATGAGAGGAAAGAGGATGAGCGGGTGTGAGTTTGGATTCAATTTCCACCTTGAGATCATGAATTGTGGAAGAGGGGTGGAAGGGGATGTCACGTGAAATATGAGATGCGTCAGGCGTGAGTGAATTGGAATAAAGTAGATAAGACATGAGATTCAGAAAATTATCCTTAGACATAATATCGCCATTAATCCACTGTGAATTTTTGAGGGAGTAATCCAATTCAGTCCTAAGTCTACCAGCTAACCCAGCAGCAGTCTTAGGGGATAAGGTGCCGTGATTCGTGAGCAAGAGTTCTGAGAAGTTACGCAGGGAGGTTGGACACAGGTCCCTGCTGGAGCAAGCAAACTCCTTAATGAGGTTATCACAAAAAGCCTTAAAGTTAGTGTAATTGGAATAAAAGTCGTCCTCGAGCGCCGCTCCAGCCGGAGTCAAAGGGCTGAGGGACATACATTGTCTTGCAAAGGTCACACATTGTTCACTGTTAAAAGTTGTATGAGAGAGAGCATCACGGAGGCGACGAATGAACATGAACACAGGGTACTGAGGATCGTCGCCTGACCATTGGGGCACTGACGCTGGCGAGAGGGACACATGGTGCACAGGGTGGGTAGTTGAAGGAGGGGAGGGAGTGGAGGAAAGGGATCCCGCGGTAGCGGTCAGGGATTCTGTGGCGTCAGCCATGTTGAGAGATGATGAATAAATGACACCTGAACGAGTGTGTAATGGGGAAAAAGACATACAATAAATACAATAATACACAAAAATACATAAACAAGAGGTGGAAGACAAAATCAGATACGTGAAAAACAGAGAAAAATAAACCGACGCTAATGAACCGCAAAACCTAAAATAAAAATTAAGTAGAGGAGAAAGAGGAAAATAGAATAAAAGAGGTATGTAATAAGCTAGTGCATATGTCTACGTTACTCAACAGCGAAACGTATCCTTGGTAGAACCGCTGAACTGGTCATTATGGAGGAGGCCTTCGTCGGGAGGTGGTTGGGGTGAAGGCGGCGGGAGTGATGAGGGACGGGGTGGTGGAGAACGCCTGGCAGAGGCGTGTAGAAGATGACTGGGAGAGGCGTGGAGAATGGCGGCGATGCAGAAGGCGGCAGGAGGCGATCACAGCAGTACCAGCCGGAGACAGTAGGTAGATGATGAGAGGCGGGGTGGGGGACACGCCCGAGTGAGCGAGCGAACGAGTGAGAGGGTGGTGAGTTTTGAGTGAGGGACCGTCTTGAGCGACACACTAGCTGACAGGCAGGGACACACACACACACAGGCACGCGGGCGGAACTTGAGAGAGGCGTGGTTGACACGACGAAACTTGAGCTGAGAGAAGCTTGGCGAAGGGCGTGAGTGTTGCGTGCGAGGTGTAAAACTTGTTCACTTCAGAAGAGAGGGGAGTCACTGCCGTTTGTTTATGTGTGTTCACCACAGAAGGAGCCGACGAAGGAGGAGAACCGCTGCAATAACTTGTTGACTACTGCAGAAGGCGATGACGGAGAGACACCGCTGCCATCACTTGTTGTGCTTGAACACTGCGCTTACTCACAGTGCAAGCTGAAGTCGCTGCCACCACCCTGCAGATTGCAAGCTGCAAGGAACTTAACTATGGTAGTGTGTCGAGGGCAAGGCGGGTGGATCTATTCTCCTTGCTCGTCGCGTTCTCGTAGTCGTTTGCAGGATTGTAGGATTGTAGGATGTCAGCGTGATGTGTGTTACGTGTTCATTGCAATAGTTCACTCACTCACCTCAAACTCTCACTCACTCTGGTTAAATAGTAAGCTTGTATCACTACATGTTTATTTGAGTAGAAGTGGGTACACTTGGTATCACCGATTCAGAACGTCTGCTCTCGCCCAGAGCCAAGACTGAAGTGACTGACATATCTTACAGCTAACAATGGGAGATGATCAAAATAGAGGACATGGCGGAAACAATATGGAGAAAAGATGGACGAGCGGAAAGATGAGAAGGAGAAGCGAGATAATCTGTTAATCCCTTGGCCCATGGAACAGGAGATGCTTTCGGTGGGAAAGCTGAGAACTATGCAGGTGTTCGTGGGCGGCGAGTCAAGGGGATTAGCGCGGTCAATGTCTTATACCCACACCTGGGTAAATCTTTGTAGCTATCTTCGGACACCTGTGTCAACACACTAACATACAAAAGTATTGTAAATACATGCATACATACATATTAATATATTAAATATAAGTTGTAATAGTACAGTACAACGGACTTAGCTATGACGGTATGTTGAATACGGGCCCAGGATCTCTGCAGGAGACATTGGATCCTCACTCATCACACGACTCCATATCATCCCCGAGGGAACAGCACCACGGAGAGGCTCCATTCCTCTCTCAAAACTGTCTTGGCTATCCTGTGTGCAGGGTACCCAGTTAAATGGCCACAGTTTCTGGCGTCCTGCCAGACAGTGTTAAACCATGCAGTCCATTCTTCAACGGCCGTCCAACCATTATTTGCCTTCTTTGGACGTCATGCCCCTCGTCAAGTGGACTCCCCTCTACCCAGTATTGCCGGGGACTCCGAAGGACTGGAGATGGCCCAGGAGGTGATCAAACAGACCCACCTCAAACAGACCCGACGGTACAGGGAAGTGGCGAACAGACGGAGAACTAACGAAACCGTCAGTGTCGGACAGTTGGTGTGGGTCAAAAAGGAAGTGACAATGCCGGGTACTAGCAGGAAGTTGAACCCTAAGTGGGCTGGTCCCTACAAAACAATAGAAGTGATTAGGGATGGTGGTGCTTACTTGCTAGAAAACATTTTTACCGGGCAAAAGGTGCAAAGGGCGGCTGAGAAAATAAAGCCATATGTGGGCAAAGAGGAGTTGCTGGCTCCCCTGGAAGTGTCGTGTGCAGAGGAAAACAATGATGAACCGATGCCTCCGCGGCTGCGTAATAGACCTCGACGATATATTGTACCCTCTGTTCCCTACCAGTAAGCCATCACCTAATCCATTCTAGTACCTTCCCAACTATGCCGTGAGCCTTAACTTTACTTAACAGTCTCCTATGGGGTACTCTGTCAAAGGCTTTACTGAAGTCCAAATAAACTATATCATACTCGTCCCCCTTATCTATTGTTTCAAATACTTTCCTATAGAAGGATAATAAATTTGTAGGCATGACTTACCCTTGCTAAAACCATGTTGACTATGTCTAATTAGCTTGTGTTCATCTAAATGTTTCCTAATTGCCCTTGCTATGATAGCTTCTAACATCTTACCTACCACTGATGTTAAACTAATTGGGCGGTAGTTACTACTTTCTGCCTTATCTCCTTTCTTGAATATAGGAACTACATTTCCCAATTTCCTAGTCTTTCAGCCTCTATGTTGTGTAGCATCAAAGTCACCCTCTGAAAATACTGTATCCAAAGCTTCGCTGTTTTGCCTCTTGTGGCAACTTCTTGCATATGCCTGTTAAATTCCTTTACAATGTTACTTATGATAGGTGATTCCTTTACTGATGTTGCAGTGAAATTTTTATTTTTGTACTGCTGCAGCATGGTTTGAACCTCAAGCTTATCCTCATTGGAGATTGTTACACCATCTAAAAGAAGTTGACCCAATGCAGCATGTGTTAACAGATGTGCTCGAAGAGCTCTAGCAAAGCTGTGTCCTGTCATCATTTTTTCAGTAGACTTAGGTGCATAAACTGTCTCCCACACTTCTGTTAATCCACTACCGGCCATGATGTATCCAATAGAACCCATAAATGATATAAAGAGATGGAAGCCACCTAGTCGCAAGAAAACATTATCTAAAATCATACTATTTTCAGTAGAAGACAATATCTCTCTTGCCTTCCAATATAGTGGCTGTCAAAATTAACACATGTCACACTCTTATTCGCCTTTCTACATGAGTCAGCTGCAAAATGTAACACACTGTTTATTGCATCAGAAGAGGTTGCCTTTAAATTAAGGAAGGGCAAGAAGCGAATGGACGTTGCATCAAAGTCCTCACTATTATTGACAGCCTCCATAAAACCATTCCAGTGTGGAATATCCTTAAACTTCATCCATTTTCCACTCATCCATAACAGATGACAAGATGATGTTGCAAATTTTTCACTAGGAAATTATGTAAGTTTCCTCAGATCCTCAATTTCAATGCTTTTCAGACCACTTTCACTATGACTCGTGAAGGGTTTCACTGCTATAGACGAACACGAAGAAATTTCTTTAGCAGATGGCATTGTTTTTAGTCTTTCAATTACGTCAGGTTTGATCACTGGGCCTGCTGGTGTTGCACATTCAATGCCTCCCGTGCAGTGAAATGTGTGAAATCCATCTATTGTGTGCACATCGAAATCTGCATTATCAAAAACGAACTGCATGAAACTATCAGACAAAATATTAGTAGGGGTAGATTTCATGCAAGAAGCTTCAAACAGTTGTGCTTCATTATACCCTGTAGAGAAACCCAGTTTATGTAAAATATGCACCAGGAGTCTGGATCCAAATTTCATTTGTACGTAAACAAACAGCTACTCCGAGTGGAATAGGAGAGACAAATGTCCTTGGGCGCACTGCTTGTAGGACTGAATGAGCCATGGCAGTGCATACCCTGTGTTTGTTGTCAATATCTCCCTTTCCTCCTTTTTCAAGTAATTCATGTAATAAAACATGAAGAGAATCAGGTACGTTGTTTTCAACATCATTAAAAAGTCCTTCAGGAGAAAGATAGTTGCAGGAGTCGTATACCTTTGACTTGATGTCCTCTTTAATAATAGCTGCTGCAGTTCTAACAATCCTCAATCGGTCTTCTTCCTCACTACGCAGTCTTTCATTATACCATGAATTACATAGCAATTTATCTCCTGATTTGCGAAAACATACTATGGGTGTCTTTTATTGGAGGGTGGTTATGGTTACATCACTTCCGTACTTTTCCTGTAATTTGATTTTCAGATAGCTTGCACTTATCTTGCAGAATTGGTTCTGATGCATCACATCTAGCAATTTCTGCAAAGTAAACTGACAGTCGTCACTCTCTTCCATGTATGAACAAACTTTCTCCAAGTCAGTTACAATATCTTCATCATCAGGTCGTCCACGTTTGCCTGATGGATTTAAGTGCTGTTTTTTCACAGAAAAAAACTTGGCGCTACATGATCATTGGTATCTAGCTTCTTCTGCAACCAAACACTGGACACCAACTACAATCGCTTTTACGTTTTGCCCCAGTCATCATTACGATCGTTAGCTTTATCCAACACATTATTATTTTTCCAAAATCTAAGGTCATCACTCTACTAACTACCTGCCGTCTATGGAGAGGTTTTTTCTTTTTTTCCGCTTTTTCACAGCATTCTTCAAAACAAAATATACACTTTTCTTGAAATCAAAATCAGTTTCTTTTGATCTTAGTTTCTGTTTAATAGGTGACCCTTTTTCCTCTTGGTCAGTTGTGTCTTTTCTATTAGCAGCTGTAATACTCTTTTCTCTAGTATAGTCTTTTCTGCACTTTACATGTACTTGAACAGCTGATAAATTAACCCACTTTTGCCATTTATCATTTCCTCTTTTCTTAGTTGCTTCAACAAGTGTCGACATACCTTTCTTAACACAGATCTTTTCACTTTCTATTAAGCGTTTTTCACAAAGCAGGCATAATTAATTTTTATCTGTGGTTCCCTCCATTTTTAAACCAGATTCTGAAAAAAAAAAAAAAAAAAAATTAACCTAGAAAAATACTATAATGCTCAAAAACAAACAATAGGCAAATGTCAGTGATGCCGAACCAAAAGGAAGTGAACAAAATCACGTCAGCATTAGCACAGAATTCAATATGGTTAAAAAATTGTGAATATCTTTAAAATGATCACTCATAGCAAAGATATGCATAGAACATGTTTTGTAGGAAAATTAAATTTTGAATAATAATTTATTAAACAGTTATTTTCGTCAGATCAACTGTTTTCACGGAAATAGCGAAAAACTGAAATTTGGCGGCCATTTTCCAAGATGGCGGACGAAGCTTAGGGTGGACCGATAGGGACTTTTGATATGTTACTTCTAAGTGTCTAAAAAAGGCAATCCCCAATTGTCAGCTTGTTATAAATTTTTTCATTTATTTTTCCTAATTTGACTGGACTAATTGCAGCCCCAACAGAAGGAGGTACTACGGAGAGGCGGGAGCCGTCGGTGTATATGTGGAGGGAGTTGTGATATTGAGTGTGCAGGAGGTTGTTGAAAATTATCCTGCCCTGCACTGGACAGTGTGCCTTTGACCATTGTGTTGTCACACAGTGACAACACAGTAACCGAAAACTAAAAACAACACAATTCTTACTAGATACGCTTAACATATGAAGTTATTTCTACCCTTGTAGGCCACATTTAGCCTATTAGCGTACCAGCACTACCTTACAGCATAAGAATTCATAATATCAATAACAGACACTTATAGTATACCTCTATTTCCTCATATAAGAAATTGTCCACAGTTTGACTACGCTGGGATGCGTGCTCTGAAGGTCTTCTTCCTCTTCTTGTGACCTGTATTGCTTTGAAAACTTTATCCGTTCCATTAATTTTTATCTATTTTTCTTTCTTTCTTCTGCTCTTCCCGTTCTCCTCTGTAATAGTAATGTTATATGTGATATGTAATGTTTCGGTATGGGAACTTTCTATCCTTCTCATTCCTCTTTTTTGCATAACAAAACAAAAGTCGATGGTGAAACGTGACGTTATAGCAACGTGATAGACACGTTCGACAATCACATAGGACTATTTCATTACAGTGCATTCAGTAAGGTCCTATGTCATCACCGCACAAAGTATTAACATTCATAACATAAGAAACATCGTATGGCGTTGTTTGGTGGGTGACCTTATCAACGTGGATACCGCGTGGTTCTTACGTAGAAAATCATTTCCACCTTATTTTCACCATCACGCCACGTGGAAATGACGTGGCGTGTTTGCCGGGTATCTGTGTGCAGTGTCAAGGATATTAAGGAGGAAAGGGGAAACCAAGGGCCTAAAGGGGAATTCTTCTCGAGAGTGAGAAAGGAGGGAGGGGTCACACGGAGAGAGGCAAAGAAGGAGAGGGTTCTTTCTACAAAAGGCGTGTGGGCTTGATATGGTGGGGGGCCAAGAAGTGATGCATTACTCTGTCGGAGGAGGAGGGAATGGTGGGCGTGGCAGATGGGGGAGGATGCAAATTTGGTGTAGGTGCGGACAAGGAGGGTGGAGCGTCGGTGTGGCAGTGAGGATAGGAAGGATTCTGCCTGAAGGGCTGTGACTGGGGAGGACTTGAAAGCTCCCAAGGCTATACGAATGGCTGTGTTTTGAATTACATCCAAATTATGGAGAAGTGAAGGTGAGGCCGGCCCATAAACTTCACATCCGCGTTCTAAGCGACTCCGGATATAGGCACAATAGAAACGG
>JAXIVD010000459.1:47500-65000 GCA_036785275.1 Cancer borealis
AAACATTTACCTCTTTTGCCCCAATTTCTAGAGGAAGACCCTGACACCTTTTTCACCCAGTTTGAGGCAAGGGCTACTGGACTAGGTATAGATAAAAAAGATTGGGCCATGCTTTTACAAGCTAAACTCACTGGAAAGGCACTAATTGTAGTTAATGGTCTAGAACATAATAATGACTATGCGACCATGAAACCGGGGCTATTACATGCTTATTCAATCACCTCTGAGGGTTGTCGTCAAAAGTTTCGTAACCTTCTTAAGAACAATTATCGAACATACCTTGAGTTCGCCTCAGATAAGCTACGAGCTTTCAAAAAGTGGCTTCAGACTGCTTCCGTCACCACATTTGAAGAACTCACTAACCTCATGGTTCTCGAGGAATTTAAAAGGAGGGTGCCTTTTTCCATTAAGCTGCACATTGACGATAAGGACGAGACAGATCTCATGAAAGCTGCTGAAACAGCAGACAAGTACTCTCTGACGCATAAAGCCTCAGGGGACCGAAAGGTGGAGTCACATGTAAAGTCAAGTGCAGGATATATAGGGATTGGTAAGACCGTTGAGAGTGGTGCCAAGTCTACTCTGTTTTGCTCATTTTGCAAACAACCGGGACACCTCATACGAAACTGTCCTCATCATAAATGTAAGGTAGCTAAGGGACCCACTACTACAAAACCCATTATGACCTTTAGTGTGGCTGCTTCAAACAACTTGTATAGGCCCTTTGTTACGCTGCTGTTGGGGGGAGTCTTTCAAGTCTTACTTGCTTTTTATAACGTACTGTTGCTCTCCTAAAGCACTTCAATCGAAATAAATTAAGCTCTAATTCTTCTTCAGGAGCTCCATATAGGGCAATAAGTAACTTTTCTCCTGTATCAGTCACTGACTTCTGTGTTGATGTCATGCTATTAAATACATCTACATGCTTTCTTAGTCCTTCTCTCTTCTGTAAAGTCTGAGTAGTTTATGCTTCCCTTGTCTGAAGAAAGACGAAACTGTGTCACATCCACTTGCAGCATGAAGGAAAAAGATGTAATTTTTTAGTGAACCAAGGGAAGCTTGTAGATCTGAGGAATTGTAATGTCTTGCAAGCACTTTTCCACGACCAGGTTTCACGAAATAATATAATATTTCTGTTTTCTAGTGTCAGTGCAGTCATAAGTATAAGAAGGTCAACATCTTCAACAACAGCAATGGTGCTAACAGAACTTAAACTCATGTATAGCTGTCTGTATTATCAATAAATCTGCATCGTCATTTGCTTGTTTCACTGAGATACCATTTTCATCTAATTTTCTGGATAATTGGATGATAAATCTTGATTTGTTATGCTCATTTGATAAAAAATTTTCTTGACTAATACAAACTTTGGTGTGGCGGTCAAAAATGATATCCATGCTTTAGAATGTGCGCGATCTTCGTTGTCTCTCTGCATATTTTGTACTAGATTTTGAATCACTGTATCCATCAAACACAATGACTGCATTTGTGTGGTAATACTGTTTGATGTAAGAGATGTATGCATCATAGACCTCATCATAAGTCATTCCTTGAATATGTGACGGCCATACAACATGATGAAGGAGAAAACCTCCATGAACAATGAAAACTGCATCATCCAGATCTTGAAATGTTGTGCTAATTTCATTGAAAACACTATACATTGCAGCTTTGTTTGTTTTTCTCATGCCCTGTTCAGTGAATAATGCAGGTGGTACTGAAGCAAGCTCATACTCAAAATAATCTTGCAGATCATCAGCACAGTGTGTATTATTCTTTGAAAGAGAAGAGCTGTATCAACAGGAACTATATCTTTTCGAATTATGACACTTGAGTTAATTGTTGCCAGAGGTAACACACGGTTCTTGCGCTTCAATTTTACATCACTGAAAGTTTGTCCAGTTATAGCATTCATGGACTCCAATCCAATATCATAGCTTTTGTAGCAGTTTAATTTACCATCACCAATCACCCCAGTTGCAAGTGACATAATCTCTATATTTTCTGAAAAGGGTGGATAAGACAGAAACCATTGTGAAATCCTGCCTATATCTTCATTATCTCTCACAATCCTCGAAGGTCGTAGTTCAATGTGCTGCTCACTGTACGAACTTCTTAATCCACATGTGATGCCACGAATTAACCCCCAAGAACTAGTTATTTTTATTGCTCTATTTATCTTTTTGAATCCTGGCGCGCTAAAGAGTTCCCGCCGGGCCGATGTTATAACATTCCTTAGTCGGTAATTAGGTAACAATAAGATCTTTCCATCCCAAGACGAAAACTCCACTCAAATGTTTTTACTCACATCTCATATAAGTTTTCTTTGCATTGTTTATTTGAGAGATTAATTTAGTAGAGCGTAGGAGAAGATTAACAAGAAATTATGTAAATCCTATCTGACAACCCCACCGAGGCAGGGGGCTCTGGACGGGGAGGGACGCGTCCCTCTTCCGCCAGCCACCATGAGAGCACCATGGGACTGCTTTGAACTACTTTGCAGGTGGGATATCAAAGCTTCCTAGGTTAAAAATCTATTTAAAAGTATAAGTATTATCACCCTGAAAGGAAAGTTGTCATAATATTCAAGTGAGCTTAGATAATATTTGCCAGTAAAGGTGGCCCCAGAGGGACGCGTCCCTCTCCCGCCAGCCACCATGAGAGCACCATGGAACTGATTTGAATTACTTTGCAGGACTCCACCATCACACTTACACCGTGAACACATTTCCCGCTATGTATTCTTTAGTAATGTCAGACCACGGAGTGAATTATGCCCAATCTAAAGTATTTTTCTTTGTTGTATAAGGGAACCACGTGGCCTGTTTGAGATGCAGTTATACTAGTTTTGGCCAGTTATTTTCATAGTTCTTAAGGGTTAGGAATGTAACCAAGTGTTAGTGGAAGATGAATACGTTCGTGAACGTTGAATCCATAAATTCTAATTAGAAATACGTGGGCAGTCACTTAACATTTTCGAGGGAAATAATGGTGTTAAACCTTATGGCTTACACCCTGAGAGGCGGTTACTTAACCACTCCCAGTGTCTATTAAAAATCTGCCCAGGGGAGAATGATGAATATTAGGGTAGAAATACGAGGCTGTGAAAGTATTGTCGTCCTATAGTGTTGTAGGAAAAATTTATCAACTGTTTCGTGTAAAGTTAATCATGTATTGTGTTTTTTTCATCACTGGTGACTGATGATGGATAATCAAAATTAATATAAAGCAAATACATTTGTTATATCAAAAGTTAATGCCCAGTTTCTTTTTTTTAATCCCTGACTTGAAGTGGTAAGGTAAGGGTCGGCAAGTGCTCAACTCTCTTGAGGTAAGGATATGAAAAAGATCCAAAGTACTCACGTGCCTTATTAAGGACTCAGTTTCACTCTACCAAAAGTATACATTGTTTTTGCATTATAATAATTTATCACATGATTTCATTAATTGTCATTTATCCTTGAATTAAATTAACTTCCCTTAAGGAAGAATAAAAATTACACAAAGGGCCCCCAAGCCCCTTTACAAAAATCTTGGGGTGGTGGCAGCAAGTGTTAATATATAAAGTAAGATTTTAAAATAAACAAATAACTAACAGGCACCATATGGTGATCAAAAGTCAGTACACACAATCTAACGGGCACCACACTGGTGGCTTAGCGGTGGGATTCAAGGTGTTTGAGCACTGCTAAAGTAGTTACCACAGCAAGTAAGGATGTAAAAAGTTTCTTGTGTCATGCTATAATCAAGTATCAAGTAAGTGGAATGATGGGTGAGGATAGTTGTACTCATGGTCCTACGTGGTTAGCTATGGGGACAATGGGTTGGCTTTCATGGGAGTATGGGTAAGGATGGAAATGGTTAGGGTAATGTAGTGATGGATTAGGTTAAGTTAGTCTCGATTGAGATAGCAAATAAGTTAGTCTGGATTAAGGTAGTCATTAAATTAGCCTGGATTAAGGTAGTCAGTAAGCTATCCTGGATTAAGGTATTAACCGACGCTCAGTAACCCTACAAAATGGAATATTGTGAAGAGGAAGAAGTAGAGGTGGTAAGGGACCACCGAAGTCTTTCAGAAACAGAACAAATGAGAAACGAGGTCGAGGCTTTAAGGGACGTGGTACGCCAACAAGCAGTAGTTATGAAAAATATAGGCACCCGCATTGTCAAACAGGAAGAGGCCCTTGCCTCACCTGTAGTCAATAGTCCCTCCATAACCAAACCACGCGACGTCCCCATTCTTAAATTAACCCACTTAGAAGGTCTAGAGGCTTCAGCACGTCTCCAAATGTTTATAGAATTAGTAAAGCAAGCCACACCCAGTGATGCCTCTAGAGTACAGGTGGCTAAAAGTCGATTAGGGCGAGAAATTGTAATGTTGATATATAATCAACAACGTAAATAACCCAATCTTTCTTGGGAAGACTTTTGCAACCTCTTAAGAGACGAAATCGCGGTGGACGTGAACAAAGATCGAGCGTGGCACAGGCTCACAGGCCCCTACACAACACTGCCTTCGAAGAAGTCACCTTAGTCCCGGTGACATTGCGGCACACAGACTGTTGTGCGCCAGTGTCTCTCAAGACAGTGACAGGAAACTTGTTCCCGTCAATCTCAACAGTGCCCCCACACAGAAATGGGTGACACCAGTCCAGCTCCGAGTCAGCTGGAGTCACAGAAGCAACAACAGGGGGGAAAACAAGTGAGTCTGCCTGAACCCCCTCCTCACAATCTAACACAGGCCCATCAAAAACTTTCTCTCCTTCATGAACCTTAGGAGCGAGCAGCCTCTCCTCACGACCCTGATCAGGCCACACCAGTAAGGCAACTGGTTTCTGGGGTGTTTTGGAGGGGCCCGCTGTCACAAGTTTGGGACATTGAGATCGAAAATGCCCCCTGGCATGGCAGTTATAGCACGTGGGCTGGTTATCATACTTGGGAGTACTAAAGATCATTTTTCCTCCTGAACCTCCCTTTGGCCCTGAAGGGGTAGCGGGGGTTTGAGACTTACCGAACCCGCTCTTATTGCCAAAGCCGTGACTGCGGGGAGGGGAACGTGGAGCACCAGAACCAGCACTACCACCGCCCCCTGGCCCTCGTGGCTCTCTCTCCTTAAATCCACCGCCAGCACGAGGCTCCGAGCGATTGCAAAAACAATGTATACTTTTGGTAGAGTGAAACTGAGTCCTTAATAAGGCACGTGAGTACTTTGGATCTTTTTCATATCCTTACCTCAAGAGAGTTGAGCACTTGCCGACCCTTACCTTACCACTTCAAGTCAGGGATTAAAAAAAAGAAACTGGGCATTAACTTTTGATATAACAAATGTATTTGCTTTATCTTAATTTTGATTATCCATCATCAGTCACCAGTGATGAAAAAAACACAATACATGATTAACTTTACACGAAACAGTTGATAAATTTTTCCTACAACACTATAGGACGACAATACTTTCACAGCCTCGTATTTCTACCCTAATATTCATCATTCTCCCCTGGGCAGATTTTTAATAGACACTGGGAGTGGTTAAGTAACCGCCTCTCAGGGTGTAAGCCATAAGGTTTAACACCATTATTTCCCTCGAAAATGTTAAGTGACTGCCCACGTATTTCTAATTAGAATTTATGGATTCAACGTTCACGAACGTATTCATCTTCCACTAACACTTGGTTACATTCCTAACCCTTAAGAACTATGAAAATAACTGGCCAAAACTAGTATAACTGCATCTCAAACAGGCCACGTGGTTCCCTTATACAACAAGGAAAAATACTTTAGATTGGGCATAATTCACTCCGTGGTCTGACATTACTAAAGAATACATAGCGGGAAATGTGTTCACGGTGTAAGTGTGATGGTGGAGTCCTGCAAAGTAATTCAAATCAGTTCCATGGTGCTCTCATGGTGGCTGGCGGGAGAGGGACGCGTCCCTCTGGGGCCACCTTTACTGGCAAATATTATCTAAGCTCACTTGAATATTATGACAACCTTCCTTTCAGGGTGATAATACTTATACTTTTAAATAGATTTTTAACCTAGGAAGCTTTGATATCCCACCTGCAAAGTAGTTCAAAGCAGTCCCATGGTGCTCTCATGGTGGCTGGCGGAAGAGGGACGCGTCCCTCCCCGTCCAGAGCCCCCTGCCTCGGTGGGGTTGTCAGATAGGATTTACATAATTTCTTGTTAATCTTCTCCTACGCTCTACTAAATTAATCTCTCAAATAAACAATGCAAAGAAAACTTATATGAGATGTGAGTAAAAACATTTGAGTGGAGTTTTCGTCTTGGGATGGAAAGATCTTATTGTTACCTAATTACCGACTAAGGAATGTTATAACATCGGCCCGGCGGGAACTCTTTAGCGCGCCAGGATTCAAAAAGATCAATAGAGCAATAAAAATAACTAGTTCTTGGGGGTTAATTCGTGGCATCACATGTGGATTAAGAAGTTCGTACAGTGAGCAGCACATTGAACTACGACCTTCGAGGATTGTGAGAGATAATGAAGATATAGGCAGGATTTCACAATGGTTTCTGTCTTATCCACCCTTTTCAGAAAATATAGAGATTATGTCACTTGCAACTGGGGTGATTGGTGATGGTAAATTAAACTGCTACAAAAGCTATGATATTGGATTGGAGTCCATGAATGCTATAACTGGACAAACTTTCAGTGATGTAAAATTGAAGCGCAAGAACCGTGTGTTACCTCTGGCAACAATTAACTCAAGTGTCATAATTCGAAAAGATATAGTTCCTGTTGATACAGCTCTTCTCTTTCAAAGAATAATACACACTGTGCTGATGATCTGCAAGATTATTTTGAGTATGAGCTTGCTTCAGTACCACCTGCATTATTCACTGAACAGGGCATGAGAAAAACAAACAAAGCTGCAATGTATAGTGTTTTCAATGAAATTAGCACAACATTTCAAGATCTGGATGATGCAGTTTTCATTGTTCATGGAGGTTTTCTCCTTCATCATGTTGTATGGCCGTCACATATTCAAGGAATGACTTATGATGAGGTCTATGATGCATACATCTCTTACATCAAACAGTATTACCACACAAATGCAGTCATTGTGTTTGATGGATACAGTGATTCAAAATCTAGTACAAAATATGCAGAGAGACAACGAAGATCGCGCACATTCTAAAGCATGGATATCATTTTTGACCGCCACACCAAAGTTTGTATTAGTCAAGAAAAATTTTTATCAAATGAGCATAACAAATCAAGATTTATCATCCAATTATCCAGAAAATTAGATGAAAATGGTATCTCAGTGAAACAAGCAAATGACGATGCAGATTTATTGATAATACAGACAGCTATACATGAGTTTAAGTTCTGTTAGCACCATTGCTGTTGTTGAAGATGTTGACCTTCTTATACTTATGACTGCACTGACACTAGAAAACAGAAATATTATATTATTTCGTGAAACCTGGTCGTGGAAAAGTGCTTGCAAGACATTACAATTCCTCAGATCTACAAGCTTCCCTTGGTTCACTAAAAAATTACATCTTTTTCCTTCATGCTGCAAGTGGATGTGACACAGTTTCGTCTTTCTTCAGACAAGGGAAGCATAAACTACTCAGACTTTACAGAAGAGAGAAGGACTAAGAAAGCATGCAGATGTATTTAATAGCATGACATCAACACAGAAGTCAGTGACTGATACAGGAGAAAAGTTACTTATTGCCCTATATGGAGCTCCTGAAGAAGAATTAGAGCTTAATTTATTTCGATTGAAGTGCTTTAGGAGAGCAACAGTACGTTATAAAAAGCAAGTAAGACTTGAAAGACTCCCCCCAACAGCAGCAGCGTCAAAACAACATTTTCTTTGTGTGTATCACCAGGTTCAACTTTGGCAGAACAATCCATTACCCCCTGAGCAGTGGGGATGGAAAAGAGAAACCGATGGCTTGGTTCCGGTCACCACAGATTTACCACTCGCACCTGAGAAGTTACTTCATTTAATATCGTGCACATGCACAAAGAATTGTGTACGGACGTGCAGCTGTGTGAAAGGGGGCTTAAAATGTTCCATTGTATGTGTGTCTTGTCGAGGGGTTTCCTGCTCAAACTCTACTATCCAATCCGAGGAAGAAATAATGGATGAATTAGAGAATCTCTCATGTGATACAGATGACAGTGACACAGTGACGCCTCCTGGCTAGTACAGTGGTAGCGTGCTGGTCTTGCATTCGCTTGGTCGGCAGATCGAGTCCCCGCCCGGGCTTGTAATGCTTAAGTTGTTTACTGGGGAGGAACTGCTGTGGTCGGGCACCACAGTGGGGGGTTGGGCTTGCCTGGCTGACGTTCTGGAGAGCATCTTCATAGATGGATACCGGAACTGAAACCCATGCAACTTTAACTTTAACTTTAACAGAGTCATAAGCCTTTGCAAAATCTACTGCTGTCACGTATAAGGTTTTCCTCTCTTTGAAAGATTTATCAATACAATATTTTTAAATCATTAAATTATTTTCTACCCTTCCTTTCTTAGTAAATCCACTTTGATTCTCCTTCACCTGGTTGTTGCTTACAATATGTTCTTCAATAATGTCTTTCACTGCTACTGACATAAATAGTTTATATGATATGTTCGTTACAGCAATAGGTCTTAATTCTGACACTTTCGGTTTGCTTTTCTTGGGTATCATTGTTGTTCTTGATTCTTTCCATGATGCTGAAACTTTTTCCTCCTCTATTACTTTTTGAAAACTTCTTGTTTATAACTCCCTTCATCCCATCGGGTTCAGCTGCTTTCTTGTTCTCCAGCTTCCTTATGTTTTCCTTTACCATTTCTTTAGTTATCTCTGGGTACTCCATATCTTGTAATCAAGCGTTTGAGACCGAATGCCAACTCCAGGTGTTCAACAGTTCCTTCTTGACACGTGATAATGGTTTCCTCTGTCTCTTCCTCCTCCGTTACTCTTATTTTTATGTCTCCTTTTCTAGTTGTTCTGTTTTCTTTGGAACGTAAGAATTCATCTTTTGTCTCTGTGCTCCACACCTCCTTTATTTTATTTTCATTCATCTCATATATTCCTCCAATATGTCCTGATGACTTCTTCCTTTTCATTACTTGGTATTTCCATTCCTCACTGTAGATTTTTAATCCTTCTTCTTTTGTTTTGTTCTTTTTCCTCAATTTGTCAATGTGTTCCCATAATTTCTTTCTGTTAGGGTTGTTCTTTATTTACTTACTTACTTGGTTTTTGTTTAGAGGTCTACAGCCATGGTGGACCACCGTTGCACCACTGTGGTGCCCGACCACAGCAGTTCCTCCCAGTAAACAACTTAGCATCACAAGCCTGGGCACAAGCCTGGGCGGGGACCCGATCTGCCGACCAAGCGAATGCAAGGCCAGCGCGCTACCACTGTACTAGCCAGGAGGCCGTATATATTTTTATTTATTTATGGGAGATTTGTTTTCTCCCCCCTGAAAGCGGGTCACAAACCCCGTCTGAGATCAGGTACCTCATTACTGTTTGGTGAACAGGGACCACACACTTATAAGAGACTTGGTCCATATGTCTCCTACCCGGCGCGGGGATCGAGCCCGCGATCTCTCGCTTGTGAGGCGAGCGTCCTAACCACTAGACCACCGGGTCATTGCTGCTGTGATTTTTCTTTGGGCTTCCATTTTTGCGTCAATATATTTCTCGTTGAAGTGTCTCTCTTCTTGTGGTGTACTGGCGTTCCTTTTAGCTCTATTGTACTCTTTGCGTAGTTTTATACTTTGTCTAATATCTTCTGTTATCCAGGGTTGTTCTTCCATCTTGTTTTCACCTTCTCCTTTTATCTTCTTCTTGTATTTCCTCTTCAGATTCTTGTTTGCCTTATCTAAAAGTATTGCATTTAGCTCTTCAATACTTATATCTTGTTTGCACTCCAAATTCTCCTCCACATCTTTCCTGTATTTTTCTAACGAGGCCTTATCGGTTTTGTAATATTCATGTGTTTCCCATCTCTCTCTTCCTATTGTTTTTGTCCTTATATCCTTTCTTTCTAAAGTCACTTCAATCAGGTTATGGTCTGATAGATCAAAATACTTTTTCTTCTCGTCTATTTCCATTTCTCTGTACTCTTTATACAACTTTTGGTTAGCTAGCACAAAGTCTATCACACTTTCTTGTTCATTTTTTTTCCGCGTTATTTCTCCTTTACATCTGAAGTCATCGTTGAGCATCACAAAGTTGTACATTTCCATCCAATCTAATATAATTTTTCCATTAACGTCCGCACATGATCATTAAAATCACCCAAAATCATTAAATTTTCCTCATTATTCTTTTCTATAGCTTCTTCAATCTCTTTCCTTAGGCTTTTATTCCTCTCTTTATCATGAACAGAAAAATATACTACTAATATACTAATACTTAGTCCAAACAAATTTCCTTTCATGAATAAATAATCTTTCTACTTATTTTCTTCCTTATGCATCAATATTTTTCTATTTTTCTTGTACAACACCATAATTCCTCCACCTTTTCTGTCTTGCACTTCCCTCATACTTTCCGTCACTTCAATATTATCACTAATTTTTACTTTCCTTATTTTCTCTTGTGTTTCTGTTAGACACATCACACAATTGTCACCGAGTAGCTTCTCTATGTCTATAATTTTTGCTTGTGTTAAGCCTTGCACATTTATCACTTGAATTTTTACTACACTTTCACCTCCTCCACTTTCCTTACTTTTTCCATTATTTCAATATCTCCTGTTATTGTCTTGGTTCACTATTTTTCCTCTCTTTATAATGTACTTTTCTCCATTTTCCCTTCTCCTTTTTAGTTCTTGTCTCAGTTTGGTTTCCTCTGCTCTTTGTTGCTCGGTTACTATGACAAGATTTTTGATTATTTCATCCTCTGCCTGCCTCAGTTGTTTTGCCCTCGAGATCACACTCCATGTTGAATGTTCCTCTGTCATTCTTACTAGTGTTGGCCTGGTTTTTCCCTCCTGTTTCTTTCCCAGCCTGATGATTTTATCAAAGCTATACTCTTCTACTCCTAGGATGTTTCCAAAAACATATTTGTGGTGCCCGGGGGGGGGACGGGGGCGTTATTTTTTTATTTATTTATCGTTGTTGTAAATTTCTGTTATTCTATTCTTTATTTAATTAATTTGTTTTACTTTCACTTCACTGCTGAAGGACCACCAGTGTGGTGCCTTGTCATTAAATTAACTTCGAATGGGGAACTCTCATGGCAATTAAAAATATATTTACTTTGATTAATTATATTAATTAATGGTCCCTGATGTTGGATATTTCCCTGGATATTAAGGAAAGAAAGCTGCCACCACCCCCAAAGGTTTAATGAGAATTAGGGGATTCTCAGGGAATTTAATTTCTTCCTAAAGGGAAGTTAAAATATTCGAAAGAGAAAATAATTACTACCAGGGAAATATAGGCGACCAATGAAAAGAAAGGGGGAACTGATTTAACAATTTAGTTATTTGGTAGAGTGGACTGAGTTTCAATAAGGCACATGGATTCGTGGATTTGTTTCATATCCTTTTTCAAGAGTGTTGAGCACCTCCCTATTAACATTACCACACCAACAGAGGTTATTATAATACGAAATCACTTCTTTAGATTTACTAGTTATTTATTTACTGTATAGTTGGGATGGAATATACCTTAAACATACACTAAGGCATCAGAAGCTTAACTGTTTACAACAGAGAAAACGACCATAAACGTACACACTGAGTTGGTCTTCCTTTATCTCATTCAGAGATATCAATTTCTTTTCATACACTAAAACAAACTTTATACCCTTAACTCCCTTCCCTAATTATGTCACCCTGTAAATGTTGTGAATTTAGTAACTGTATCTGAAAGTGGTTAAGTAACCTTTTCTCAGAGAATTTTTTCCTAAACTAGGGTGAAAACATTACTTTCTGGGTTCAACATTTCCGACATATTCATCTTCCACGAACATTGAATTTCCTTCCTACCCTGAAGAACTAACAAAAAAAAATTACTTTGGCCAACCTAATACGACTACATCTTAAAACAAGCCCACGTGGTTCCCTTATACAACAAAGAAAAATATCTTAGATGGGGCATAATTCACCCCGTGGTTTGACATTACTAACAAATACATAGTGGGAAATGTGTTCACTGTATAGGTGTGATGGTGGAGTCCTGCGAACACAATCAAGGGTGAGCCACGAATCATAATTCACTTCCTTAACTCAGAAGTTAATACACAGTCACAATAACATAGAAATTACCATGAAAAATATATATTATACACTATGAAATATTATTTTGAAGGGGAACAGGGGACACAGGAGGCCATGCGGTTTTGAAACCACGTTGTCCTTCTTTAAGAGAAGGAAATTGATATTATCCACTTATAATAGATCTCAATAGGAGTTTACATGTATTGTCAGACTACTGGGGAAGATTGTGGACTATATAATAATGGCGAGAGGTATTGGATTTCACAAATATTGAGGGATTTCGAGAGCGATGTCACTCACCTGCGAACACAATCAAGGGTGAGCCACGAATGATGCTCTCTGGGAAAAAGGCGGGAAATGAGAAGGGGGAAGGGGGGGGTTTCGAGGATATTCCTCCTTTGATCTTATTATTAATTGATTATTGAGACGTGAAATAGTTATCAATTTATAGGAAATTAATTTTGACGCTAAATAAGTGACATTTAGATATCTATTGAACCTGATCTCTGGATTACTATATAAGGGAACATTTTTGTCTACGTGACTTTTCTCAGGGACAGGCCCTGGGGCATGATCGCCTCACATGATGCAATATTACGTCATTCTTAACAAAGTTTTGTGGGAAGATAACTAAGTAGGTTAATTATATTAGACTATGGAGAGCATTTTGACAAGTTAATGACTATTAATAGTGATTAGATTATGATATTAATTTCTTTCCATAGAAAACTGTCTGGTGGGAGGGGTTGACTGCATAGGATTTGAAAGTTTGGAAAAACAATTCTAATATAAACCTTAATATAAACATATAGCATAAAAGTATGAATGATGTGAGTAAAAACATTTATATAATGCAGTATCCCCTTGGGAATACAGGATCTAAGGGCAGACTAAACATAACAAAAAAAAGGTACATTCAGTAGGCCTATTTGAAATTAAATTGGAAGCATCACATATTCACACCTGTCTGCGTCTTCCTTAACCCTTTCCTGTCCTTGGTTTTTGTTTGACTCTGGCAGGTTGAATAATATGAGGTTATTCCTTCTTTTCTCTCTATCCTCTTTCTCTATCATTCTTCTGTTATTTTCTTCAATAACCTCTTCTACTTTCTTCACTGATTCTTGAACAGCCTTATCTACAATCACCTTTTCCTGTGCATTCCATTTTTCCTCAATTTGCTTGACATTATCAGCTAACTCTTTATTCTGCTCTCTGAACACCCTTAGTTCTTGCCTTATCTTCTTATTCTCTTCTCTTAGTTTCTTAACCTCCTCACAGGCGCTCAACACTCCTGCCTTGCAACCATAGCAGAACCACAGCACATCCTCTTCATCCTTCAACACATTGAACAACTTGATACTGCACTTGCCACAACCACAGTGAAACCATTTCTTGCAGTGGTCACATTCTACAGCATTGTCACTTTGCTTAAATGGTAGTGGTACCTTACATTTGAAGCAGTTGTTGTCTTCTTCACCCATGGTCCGCCTGCCCCCGCCTTGTTGTTGGTCCTCATCCTTGTCCCCCATGTTCGCTACCGCTCCTTCAGGCGTCGGCTTTCCACATCGCTCACACTTCTCCTGGTCACTTCTTATCCAGGTGAACTCTTGACAATCCGTGCACTGTTTCTTCTTCTTACTTTTATTCCTTCTATCCTGTTCGCTCATGCCTTATTCCATGCAAAACCAGTATTTATACTAAAGAGTCGGTCCGTCAGACCGCCACCTGACCAGGAAAAGAATGTGTTTCGAAATTATCCTGTGTTTTAATCGAAGTGAAATTAATTGACGTGTGGAGTGACCAACAGTATTATTGAGGTCTCTTGTACCAAATAATCTGAAATGTGTCATTCAGATTACCAAAGTGTGTGTAACATTATTGGGTTTATTGTCAAGTTTGTTCTGTGCTCTTTCGTTTAATGTGTTGATCTAACAAATGATTAACTACATTATCATATGAAAAGTATTTCTTACTCTTTTTGGCAAATAATAAGTATACCAAAATTATAAATTATTTCATTAGTAACATGTGTCTTCTCCAGTGGTAACCAGAGTGACTCCTTGTAGCTAAGATTTATTACAACCAAAATTACAGCAACAACAACCAGTGGCCAACTTTCGAAAGGGTTCCTATTTCCCTCAAAATAGGTGGTGGCAGCATAATACCAACCCGCGTAATAACATCTTTTATAAACCCCAGAGCATGACCAAGGGGGAGGTGGTAACATAACGTCATACAAAAAACAAATAATAATAAACTCTTATTTAAAATAAAGGAACCCCCCCCCTCCCTCGGCATGACACAGAGAGGGCCTCAGGTTTGCCACCACACTCATCTCCCCTTGCTCAGTCACTCTCTTCTCAGACTCCCTCACAGCCCTCCAACTCATCACCACACCACTCCCTCTGCTTCACCATTCACCACTTTCTTCTCCAACTATCCTCTTCTGGCTTCTCCATCCACCTTCAGTGGGTCCCCTCACACGTTGGCGTCATGGGCAACACAGTGGCCGAAAGAGTGGCAGCAGAGGCACACTCCCACCCCTTCCCCATACACCTCCCCACTGACCAGACTGACTCTCTGACTAACCTCCACACAGCCTGTAAACTACACTGGGACACAGATCTGACTAATGCCTTACAGTACACCTCACTTGGACGCATTAGACAAGACACACGACACCACTGGTGGACCTACCTATCCAGCCGTGCCCTTGACACTGCCGTCACCAGACTCCGAGCTAGACACAGCCGCCTAAACTCCCACAAGCTGGACATGACAGAGGACCCCCACTGCCCTTGGTACCCTACACAACCTGACATCCCAGAACATCTCCTAATGCACTGTCCTCGTCACCACTCCCACCACATGGCACTCCTCCACTCACTGTCGTCTCTTCACCTCCGCAAACCACCAATAACTGATCTCTTAGGTGGCTCTCAAGACCCTGGCCTGGCCTTCAAAGTACTCAAACACACCAGGACCTTCCTCCAAGAACATAAGAACATAAGAAATGGGGAGACTGCGAGAGGCCAGTTAATGACCTACACGAGGCAGTTCCTTGTCCCCCACCCTTGGAATAATCCAATATTTAGCCATCCCACCTGTCATCCCTATCCATACTCTCATCCAATCGTCTTTTAAAGCTACCTATTGACTCAGCACTTACTACGTGTCTATCCAGCCTATTCCAATCGTTCACGTCTCTGTTTATGAACCAATATCTACCTATGTCTGTCCTGAATCTAAGTTTTTCTAGCTTGTACCCATTTCTACGTGTCCTATCTTGGCTACTAAATTCTAAAACCTGATCAATGTTTCCCTTAGTAATTTCTTTTACCCATTTGAAAACCTCAATCATATCCCATCTTGCCCTCCTTCTCTCTAGGAAGTGGAGATTAAGACGTTTTAACCTATCTTTATAGGGTAAATTTCTCAGCCCCTGAATCATCTTGGTCATTCTTCTCTGAACTGCCTCCAAGGAGCCTATATCCTTCCTATAATAAGGGAACCAAAATTGAGCTGCATAATCTAGGTAGGGTCTGACTAACGCTAAATACAACCTCAGAATGACCTCAGAACTCCCATTTGTCACACACCTACTAATAAATCCCAGTATCTTGTTGGCCCTATTTCTAGCTATAATACACTGTTCCCTGGGGCGCAAGTCACTGCTAATTTGAACTCCTAAGTCCCTCACACTATATGACCTTCCTAAGGTAGTGTCATTTAATGTGTAGTCTACAGACCAATTTCCTTTACCTACGCTCATAATACTACACTTGTTAACATTAAACTGCATCTGCCATTTCTCTGACCACTCGTACAGCCTATTTAAGTCATCCTGCAGCATCTTAGCATCGTCTAAATTCTTTACCTGTCTTCTTATCTTTGTGTCATCGGCAAATTTACTGATATCACTATCTATTCCTGTCTCTAAGCCAATTATATAAATTATGAATAACAATGGTCCTAGTATTGATCCCTGTGGTATCCCACTAGTGACATTACCCCATTCTGATTTCTTCCCATTGATTTGTACCCTCTGTTCCCTACCAGTAAGCTATCCCCTAATCCATTCTAGTACCTTGCCACCTATGCCGTGAGCCTTAACTTTACTTAATAGTCTCCTATGGAGTACTCTGTCAAAGGCTTTACTGAAGTCCAAATAAACTATATCATACTCTTCCCCCTTATCTATTGTTGCAAATACTTTCCTATAGAAGGATAATAAATTTGTGAGGCATGACTTCCCCTTGCTAAAACCATGTTGACTATGTCTAATTAGCTTGTGTTCATCTAAATGTTTCCTAATTGCCCTTGCTATGATAGCTTCTAACATCTTGCCTACCACTGATGTTAAACTAATTGGGCGGTAGTTATTACTTTCTGCCTTATCTCCTTTCTTGAATATAGGAACTACATTTGCCTGCCTCCATAGCCTAGGAACTACTTCTGTGTCTAGTGATTCTCTAAAAATCATTGCAGTAGGTTCAACGAGTTCTTCTCTACATTCCCTAAGAATCCTCGGAAAAATGTCGTCCGGCCCTGGAGATTTAGTCTTTTTAAGTCTATCTATTTCCTTGCTAACTACTTCCCTACTTATGGCTATTTCGCTTAATTTATCATCCTCTTGTCCCCTAAAGATCTGTACTGGCTCCAGTTCCCTACCCGACTCTTCTTGAGAAAATACGGACAAGAAGTATTTATTTAATTCCTTACTAATATCCTCACCATTTTCTATCAAGCTGCCATCTATTCCTTTAAGAGGTCCTATTCTTTCCAAGGGACAAGTCAATTCAACAGGATCTGATCCACTTACTCATCTGCAACCTGCACTTTTGGGGCACTAGAGGCTGTGGCACCACAGCCGGCACGACCCCATGAAATTCCCAAGAAGAAGAAGAAAAAGTGTTTTTGTGGTAGTGTGATGCCTCCAAGTTAATCTCAAATAGGCCTACTGAATGTACCTTTTTGTTTTGTTTAGTCTGCCCTTAGATCCTGTATTCCCAAGGGGATACTGCATTATATAAATGTTTTTACTCACACATCATTCATAATTTTATACTATATGTTTATATTAATGTTTATATTAGAATTGTTTCTCCAAACTTTCAAATCCTATGCAGTCAACCCCTCCCACAAGACAGTTTTCTATGGAAAGAAATTAGTATCATAATCTAATCACTATTAATAGTCATTAACTTGTCAAAATGCTCTCCATAGTCTAATATAATTAACCTACTTAGTTATCTTCTCACAAAACTTTGTTAAGAATGACGTAATATT
>JAXIVD010000459.1:70000-147500 GCA_036785275.1 Cancer borealis
CCTTCTGAATGCACTGGAAACTCAACATCAGAAACTTATTCAAATCACCACAAACAGTCATGCCGCTGAATTACAGAAAAAAAAACGTTTTTTTTTCTTAGGCTACTTTAGGTTTAGTTAGGTTTGATTAGATTTAGTTAGGTTGTTATGCTATGTTATGTTAATATAGAAGCCATCAAATGTTTTCTATGACTAAAAGTAGGGGGTTGTGTGAGGTGCAGATGCCAATTTTATTCGTAGCACACGCCATTTGGGTGAAGATGTAAAAATTTACCGATAAAACTTGCTTTGTTAGCATAACCCTCTCCAGAGCTGGGTAAATTATTCGTAAGACGACCCATTTGATATCTCACCTTTATAATGCACTGCAAATGGTAAATGTTCAGTTATTTGCCCATCTCATAATTGGATACACTGGCTATTTATTTCTGGGCAAAATATGGTGCTTTTTAATTTGGATATAGTTTTTTTTTTGTCGGAAATTGCTAAAAAGTGACTTATTGTAAATTCATCACGAAGCTGCAACTTGGCCAATTTCAGACAAAATCAGCTATTTCCAAACGATAAATGCACCACATTTTGCCCAGAAATAAATAGCCAGTGTATCTAATTGTCAAACGGGCAAAACAATAAAAATATGAAGTCCTACTTAATATACATAGTGTACTTGACACATCTGTGAAAGTTTCAGGCGATGCTCATCATTATTTACTTCACAAAACGTAATTGAAGTTAGGTTAGGTTATGTGGTTAAGGTGGTTATTAATTCCTTTTACCCATTTGAAAACCTCAATCATATCCCCTCTTGCCCTCCTCTCAAAGGAGTGGAGATTAAGGTATTTTAATCTATCTATAGGGTAAATTTTTCAGTCCCTGAATCATCTTGGTCATTCTTCTCTGAACTGCCTCCAAGGAGCCTGTATCCTTCCTATAATAAGGGGACTCAAATTGAGCTGCATAATCTAGGTGGGGTCTAACTAGCGCTAAATACAACCTCAGAATGACCTCAGAGCTCCTATTTGTCACACATTTACCAATAAATCCCAGTATCGTGTTGACCCTATTTCTAGTCATAATACACTGTTTCCTGGGGTGCAAGTCACTGCTTACTTGAACTCCCAAGTCCTTCACACTATATGACCTTCCTAAAGTAGTGTCATTTAATGTATAGTCCACAGGCCTATTACCTTTACCTAAATTCATAATGCTACACTTGTTAACGTTAAACTGCATTTGCCCTTGCTCTGACCACTCGCACAGCCTATTTAAGTTATCCTGCAGCATCCTAGCATCATCTATATTCTTTACCAGTCTTCCTATCTTTGTGTCATCTGCAAATTTACTGATATCACTGTTTATTCCTGTCTCTAAGTCATTTACATAGATTATAAATAATAACGATCCTAGTACTGATCCCTGTGGAACCCCATTAGTGATATTACCCCATTCTGATTTCTTCCCATTAATCCGTACCCTCTGTTCCCTACTAGTAAGCCATCCCCTAATCCACTCTAGTACCTTACCCCCTATGCCATGAGCCTTGACTTTACTTAATAGTCTCCTATGGCGTACTCTGTCAAAGGCTTTACTGAAGTCCAAATAAACTATATCATACTCGTCCCCCTCATCTATGGTTTCAAAAAATTTCCTATAGAATGATAATAAATTTGTCAGTCAGAACTTCCCCTTGCTAAAACCATGTTGACTATGTCTAATTAGCTTGTGTTCATCTAAATGTCTTCTAATTGCTCTTGCTATGATAGCTTCTAACATCTTGCCTACCACTGATGTTAAACTAATTGGGAGGTAGTTACTATTTTCTGCCTTATCTCCTTTCATAAATACCCAAGGAAGAAACGTGATTTTGTGCATTTGTTTGTGACCATCAGTACATTCTGTGTTCGTGAATAGCGAATTATTAGGTTAGCTTAGTGATTCTTGCATCTTGTTTATGGCGTAAATCACAGTCTTCCCTCTTCCCCACCCAAGAACCCCGCATTCCCAAAGATTCCCGTGGTTGTTGGTGAATATTTTAGAATATATAGATTTGTGACAAAAATTAATGTCAAAATCTTTTGAAATGCATCATAATCTTTACGAAAAGGGTAATATTTAGATCCAGGTGCCTCAAATCATTCCTTCTTGAGATATTAATTATTATGTTATTGTTTTTAGTGTAGATCACTGTCTTTCGTCTTCCCCACCCAAGAATCCCCCATTCCCACAGGTCCCCATGCTTGGTGGGGATGATGATATTTTAGAATATGTGAATTTGTGATGCAAATTAATGTCAAAATCATTCAAAATGCATTAATATCTATATGAAAAATTTGTTGTTTAAATCTAGATGCATAATTGTGAAGTTGTAAAAAATTATCTAAGAATTTCTTGGATAATGGAAAACACTAACACAATATTCTTCAGAGCATTATGGAGAAGAAGTAAAATAATACCGTGATCTAAAGCAGGGGGGGCTAAGAATTTCTGGGTTCAGACATGCTGCCTTTGGAACTTTGACCTTGGCACTTATAAAGGTTAGAACACTAGCTAGTGAAGGTAGTCTTCAAGTGTTATTTGAAGATTATGAAGGTGTCAAATGGGATATTATAGGCATAAGTAAGGTATGAAGACCTGGAGCACAGTTCATGGAACTGAAGAATTATCGCATTTTTTGCTATAGAGGACATAAAAACCAAAAATACATGGAATAGGTCTCTTAGTGAACAAAAAACTAGCAAAAAATATTGAAAATATTTATAGTATAAATATGTGAGTTGCAAGCTTAATAAATATAGATAAAGTGGGGGCACACTCTATAGCTGCTCGTAGCCGCGGGCACTCATCTCCCGTTGCATTGGCCATTGAGCTTGTGGTGGAAATTGATCCATTACGACAGGACACGGCCACTATGACATCCGACTTTCCACAGTTTATCTTCCCCAGGTTTCCCTAGGTATCCATTTATCTACCAATCCATTTGGAAGGATGAACAGCTGGGTGAGCTCTGCAGTGACTGCCTTCATCTGGGATCGAACTCAGGCCAGTGGATTTGTAGTCAGACATGCTAACCACTGTATCACTGAGGCACAGGCCTAATAGTAAATTTAAACAACAGATATAGGATATAAATCATACAGGCTTATGCACCAGCATCAACCTACGATGGCAAGGTGGTGGGAAGATTTTATGAAGATGTAGAGCAGCCATGGAATTTCACAGAAATCTGTGTTCTTTCATAATCGGTGTGGTATTGACAGCAATAGAAATCTTTGGTATAGATACTCAAAATGATAGAGGTGACATGCTTATAGGGTTTGCAGAGAAAAAATTAATGAAAGATAACGAACACATTCGTCTATCATAAGTCAAATAAGAAATGGACATGGAAAAGCCCAAACGGTTAAACTAACAATGAAATCTACTTAATTCTTTCTAACAAACTGAACACAGTAAGGAATGTGGCACTATCAAATAGATCAAAGTGAAGTGGTCACAGGATAGGAATATGTAAAGTACAGTGTCCGCAAAAAGTATAGACTGTGCGCTATAGGAAAAACATGGAAAAATACGCTCTCAAGTTTACGCGGTCCAGTACACCGTCACTAATGCGAATGAAGCCATTGAGTATGGCAACCCCTCCACTTGCTGACAGTTACGTGTCACCATCACAACCTCCTCAGTGCTCTTTGAGCTGCTTTTCTGAGTGGGTGTGTGCTGCTCTTGCTTCTGAGCTACCACCCAAATTTCGTGTTTTCGCTTGCTGGTGCTGCAGTTTTTGAACTTTTGTGTCCAGATGGCTCCTACCAACCTCAGTACTGAAGAAAAGTCCAGAATTTTGGCCTGGAAGACCGAAAATTTCTCAACTAAAGAAATAGCGAGGCAACACATCATCCATCCAGCGCCTCTCCCGGGCGATATTGAATATATGGTGCATAGATATAGACATTGAATACTTCAAGAAGTTGACAGATTATAAGCCTAGCACCTGGAAATGTTCATCAAGGCTAGGGGAGGGATGACCAAGTACTAAAATGTGATTATTGTTTTATTTCATTGTGTTATTTTGGAGTACGATCATGGTTGCCATGTAGGGGAGAGGCTCGTCGGCTCTATACTTTTTGCGGACACTGTAATGCTAGACTTACAGAATGAAGAGGGCAAATATCCCAACACTCTAAGAGAAGTCAGATGAGTTTGCGAAGAGAATCCAGAACAAGTATTCACAACTAGTAGATGAAGTGAATAGAGACGGAGAGCTTAAATGACAACCTAACTAATGTAATCTTAGAATCAACACTAAAAGTATGTGGGAATGCACCCAAGAAAACAGTGCAAAACTCTCAACAGTCACCAAGAATCTCATAAGAATATGTTGCAGAATGGTAATAGATATCAGACAAGACAAAATAGAAGTGTTTGAACTGTAAAATCATAAACCAGAGAAAATTTGATAATATTCGAAAGTACAACATGAAAATGATTAAGGAAACTCTAAAAAAAGGGAACAAGTAGGAAGCTTGCTAGCAAAACACTTGGCTTTAGCAGAAAGCAACTTTATGCTTTGATAGATATAGACTGTCAAACTATGTTTAATAGAGATGAGGCGATCGAGGGAGCATAGGAATTCTACAGAAAATTGTATGGTAATAATGATAGATAAACCGAAAACTCCAGCATGGAAACTATGAACATTGAAGTACCCTGTGTAAACATTAGTAAGATCAATCAAATGCCTGCAAAATTGTACTGTACCAAGTACTTGGAAGAACGCTATAATACTGATAGTTCATAGAGGAGACATGAAAAACCTAAAAAACTATTGTCCAATAAGCCTCCTGTCTGATTTTATAGAAACTTTTTACAAAAGTGCTCACTATTAGGATGCTGTACACAAATCCGCCAAAAGAGCCAGCAGGATTCCAGAGTGGTTATTAACCCCTAGGATCCGGGTGACGGATATATCCATCATAGCTACTTTTTAGCTAAATAGTGCTACCTCAAGCGGATTTCGCTACACAGCGGGGTAGTGCATGCTATCATACCCATGTTCCGCTCACCTTTCAGTTCCTGCTTGACCCTAGCAATGGCTGATTCATGTGAACATGACCCCTGGCTGCCACCAGCCAGCCCAGTGCACCACCCCTAACTTCGACACCACACTCCAGCCCTCAGCGCTCATGACACCCTCCTCAATGCAACCCGGGTTCTCGCTGTAACTGAGGTTTCAAGCATTTTATCGTACGGTCATATATCGAGAGGTGACGGACACAAAGCCACAGCCACTCCGTGCGCACGAACAATCACCTCACTGCACCCCCAGACAGTGTCTTTTTCAACTCGTCATATCTCTATAACTACACATCATAGAGACATGGAGATGGTACCACTAGAAAGAAGAAGAGTTGAAGGAAAGTAATAAACATTTTCTATGTCGGTACAATATATTGATTGAGAGTGAGGACAGTGTGAATACAGTCAAAATCGAGCAACGTGCCCGGACTGGAGGGGCTAAACAACTGACAACATCCATGTCATTAATCAAGTACAGTGCTCCCTCCAATTTTGCGGGTTCCAATTTTGCGAAACCAATCTCCATCTCTGCAAGCCCATGTAAAATGGTCATTCAAATTAATATTCCTATGAATGATGATAATGTTTATTTTTTTCTGTATTTTTCTTATTTGTAGGATGTATAGTTACATGTATTTGTGTACAAACAAGGGCAAAAATATGACTAAAATCACCATAAGGTTAATGATTCCAATTTTGCGAATTTAAATTTTGTGGCCTGCAATGTCGATCAATTTCACGTAAAATTGGAGGGAGCACTATAGTTGAAAAATATGCAGAATACACTAGACCACTATGCATAGCATAGCTTTCATAGATTATGAAAAAGCCTTTAGCTCAGTGGAAACGTCAACAGTTATGAAAGCACTCAGGAGACTAAGGATAGAAGAATATTTGTGAAGATATTATAATACATCTATAAGAAAAGCACTGCTACTATAAAGCTGCATAAGGTCAGTGAGAATATATCAATACAGAAAGGAGTCAAGCCAAGGCTACACTATTTCTCCTAAACTGTTCGTGGCATTTGCAGAGGTAGTTTTTAAGAACTTGGATTGGAAAGATGCAGGAATTTAGTTAAATGGAGGATATCTAGATAATCTTAGACTTGCTGATGATATCGTTCTATTGAGTAAATCGAAAGATGAACTACAGCTGATAGTTTTGCAATTGCACAGCGAAACCCAGAAAGTGGATTTAGAATGAATATGAAGAAAACTAAGGTGATGGTCAAGAATTACATACTAGACCATGAACTCAAAATGCATGACAAAGTAATAGAATGTGTCCAAGACTACATTTATATGAAGTAGGTAGTAGACACTTGCAACCTGGTGAAATATTCCAGAAAAGGTACTTAAGGGGATGTAGGTGATGCTGCGGCCTTAGTAACTCCCCATATCCTCTCTTCCCGGTTCCTTTAGTATCTCACTTACACAAGAGAGCAACTGTAGCCTGTCCTCTAAAGACAACTTCTACTACTACTACTTACATAATATTACATACACCTTACACTTTTACACTCTTCAACTCAAAAATGTTTATAATGGCCTCACCACATCACACGGCTGATGCGGCAATTTAAGGAGTAACTAACCAAGTTTCATTGACTAGGCTAAACATTTTTCATCTTTTTCTCTCTCTCTCTCTCTCTCTCTCTCTCTCTCTCTCTCTCTCTCTCTCTCTCTCTCTCTCTCTCTCTCTCTCTCTCTCTCTCTCTCTCTCTCTCTCTCTCTCTCTCTCTCTCTCTCTCTCTCTCTCTCTCTCTCTCTCTCTCTCTCTCTCTCTCTCTCTCTCTCTCTCTCTCTCTCTCATGAGAAAAAAACACAGGTTAGGTTAGGTTAAAACACGAGAGAAAAAAACACATCACAACAGTTATAGAAAATAGTGAGAGAGAGAGAGCGAGAGAAAGAGAGAGAGAGAGAGAGAGAGAGAGAGAGAGAGAGAGAGAGAGAGAGAGAGAGAGAGAGATAAGATATGTTTAATCTAGTAAATAAAGTCTGGTTAGTTACTTCTTAAATTGCCACGCACGAGCCGTTCTCGTGCCGGGTACAGCACTCGCTTGCAATTGGTGAATATGCATCCCAAAGTCCCCAACTGGGGAGGGAACCACAAATGTCCCCAGGTCGGATTTCTCCTCTGTTGACAACCTTGGGTGTCTTGACACTTCATGTAATACTTTTTCTTTTGATTTCTGCAACATTTGTGGCCTTAGATGTAATTTCCAATCTGTGAAACACCATCTCTCCTCCACTAAACCTCATCTTCTCTTCCTAACTGAAACACTGTTGTCTGGGCTACTGACATCAGTCTCTTCTCTATTCCCTCCTACATTTTCTATCCTCATTTTCAATCCAAAGCTGGCTGTTGCATATATGTGTGTAATGACATTACTTGCTCTCAGACCCACAATCTTGAATATTCAGAATTTTCCAGTGGCGTTACTAGGAAAGGAAAGGCCCGTGGCATATTACTCTCTCTTTTTCATGAGAAAAATAACAGGTTAGGTAAGGTTTAGGTTAGGTTAAAACACCAGAGAAAAAACACATCGCAACAGTTATAGAAAATAGTGAGAGAGAGAGAGAGAGAGAGAGAGAGAGAGAGAGAGAGAGAGAGAGAGAGAGGGAGGGAGGGAGGGAGGGGGAGAGAGAGAGAGAGAGAGAGAGAGAGAGAGAGAGATGTTTAACCTAGTAAATAAAGTCTGGTTAATTGCTGCGCACGAGCCGTTCTCGCGCCGGGTACAGTACTGGCTTGTCAAGCTCCCTTGTCCTTTATGTATATATATATATATATATATATATATATATATATATATATATATATATATATATATATATATATGTATATATAAAATTTTAAACATTCAAGAGTTTGAGAGAACTGTAGCTAGGTTTATGTAAATATTATAATATATAATTTAATTTAATATGCAGTTTGTCTGAGTGTGAACATATAAAAAAAAACACAGTTACTGGCGGATCAGACAGGCGTATTTCTTTTTTATGTTGAAACCTACGGAATGTGACTAAGCCCGTCATAGCCCCCTACATGTCTTTTGGACCTGATGGGCCCCTAGATAGGTGAGGCCCGTGGCATTTTGCCACTAAGACCACCCTATTGTTACGCCTCTGGAATTGTCTCCCATCTGGCTAAGACTTTAATGCCACTGTCTAACTAAATACATCTATGCTATATATCTCTCACCTAATTCCTCTGACTAGGTAAATTTCTTTGACTTCCAAAGTGGAGTACATCCTATCTCACTTTCCTTATGCTGAGATTTCAATTTTGGGGGATTTCAATGTTCACCACCAGATTTGGCTTTCATCCTCTTCACCAACCTGGTGAATAAGCCTTCAAATTTGCTATCCTTCATGACCTAGAACAACTGGTGTAGTTCCCTACCTGTATCCTTGACCGCCTTGGAGACACGCCCAACATTCTTGATCTTTTCCTAACTTCCAATCCTTCAGCTTACTCTGTTAAACTTTCCTCTCCGTTGGGCTTCTCCGACCACAATCTTATTTCTGTTACCTGTTCTATCACTCCAGTATGGCCTGCCTAAGCAGAGATGCTTCTGGCATTTCAACTCTGCTACATGGTAGGACCTGAGATAGTACTATTCTGATTTCCCTTGGGATGATTATTGCTTTCATATCAGGGATCTTTCTTTTTGTGCCGAGTGCATAACAAAGGTGATCATCTCTGGCATGGAATCATAGATTCCTCACACTTTCTCTGACACTAAAGCTAAAAATCCTTGGCTTAACTCTGTTCTTGTGCTGTCAAAGATAGAGAGAGGGTCACATATGGTACCGTAGCTATCCATCTGCTAAAACTCATTCCCTTTATATTTCTGCCCATAGTCATGCCAAATCTATTATCCAACTTACTGAAAACCCTTTCATCAATAGAAAATTTCAAAATCATTCCAATTTTAACTTCTCGTGATTTCTGGCATCTAGGCAATAATATCTCCAACAATTTTTCTTCTTCATCTTCCCCTCCTTTACTTTAATGAGACTGCTCCACAGCCATCTCTTCTTTCTCTAAAGCTGAACTCTTCTCTCAAACCTTTACTATCAACTCTATTTTGGATGATACTGGGCAAATTCCACCTATTCCTCCACCCTCTGACTACTTCATCCCATCATATCATTCAACCTGTCCCTGAAAAGGGTGACCGCTCCAATCCTTCAAATTGCCGCCCTATAGCTTTGATTTTCTGTCTTTCTAAAGCCTTTAATTCTGTCCTTAATAAGAAGATAATGAGGCTTTTATCAACTCACAACCTTCTCTCTGATTGCCAGTATGGTTTCCGGAAAGGCTGGTCTACTGGTGATCCTGCTTTTCTAACTGAATCTTGGTCATCCTCTTTTAAAGACTTCGGTGAAACCTTTGCTGTTGGTCTTGACATATTGGTAGCCATCAATAGAGACTGGCATAAATATTTAATTTCTAAACTACCCTCTTACGGATTCTATCCTTCTCTCTGTACCTTCATCTCTAGTTTCCTTTCTGACCGTTCTATTGCTGCTGTAGTGGATGGTCACTTTTCTTCCCCTAAAACAACAGTTGTGTTCCTCATGGCTCTGTCCTATCACCCATTCTCTTTCTATTATTCATCAATGATCTCCTAAATCTAACTCAATGTCCTATCCACTCCTATGCTGATATACCGCCTGGCATTTTTCCACGTTGTACAACAGACACTCAACCCAACAAAAATTAATGATTCAAGGTGAGAGGCTATAGGATGCCTAACTTCTGATCTTTCACTAGTTGCTGATTATTGCAGAGCAAAACTAGTTCTGTACAATGCCTCAAAAAACTCATTTTCTACAATTATCTACTCGACATAACTTTTCAGATCACTATCCTCTCTTCTTTAATGACACTCAACTGCCCCTCACCTCCACACTCAGTCTATCCTTTACTAAATATCTAAACTGGCAATTTCATATTTCTATTCATGCTAAATCAGCTTCCAAGAAGTCAGGTGTCCTATGTTGTATGCGTCCATTTTTCTCTCCCTCCCTGCTGCTTGCTTTGCTTATTGCCTCGGGGACGAAATAACTAACTGTTTCAATTTTTGGATAATATCACTGTCAGGATACCCATAAAGCTTTTTCAGGGAGAACAGTGTTTTAATGTATTTAAATGAGTCATTATGCGAAGTCAGCTGGGTGAATCACTGGTCCTGGGACACTGACCTGTCAGCTGCGTTGTTCAGTAGTTAACACTGGTTTCTTTCAGAAGTAATCAAAGTCATGTCACATCACATGTATAGTGCTCCCTCCAATTTTGCGCTAGATTGGTCGACATTGCAGGCCGCAAAATTTGAATTTGCAAAATTGGAAACATTAACCTTATGGTGATTTTAGTCATATTTTTGCCCTTGTTTGTATACACATACATGCAAATGTACATCCTACAATAAAGATAAATGCAAAAAAAACATAAACATGATCATTATCCATAAGAAAATTAATTTAAATTACTATTTTACTGTATCGCAAAATTGGAATATCATAAAATTGGAACATGCAAAATTAGAGGGAGCACTGCATGTTGCTTTGAGTAAATGTCACTGGGTGATCCATATGTGAGGGGCACAGGTATAGCAGCTGAAAATACAGTTGAGGCCAACAAGCTGACCCTGGCAGCCTGGGAGTGCCTACCAGCAGGTCTGCACAGGACAGACCTGCTAGTGTGTGTATTCTGGAGTAGGTTGCTTGGTGCTTCCTCACAGCTGGATCGCAGAAGTTGTGAAACCACTCTGTCAAGATATCCTGATTGAACCAGGTTGAAGGGGCCACCATGGTACTTGACAACCAGCTTGATCATGATGTTCTTTAGGACTTAAGGCATCTTTTGCTCTTCCACACAACCATTGGTTTGGCAAGAACAGTCGGTTGGCACAAACCTGACTTGAAAGACGCTCCTGCATTGTCTTGTGTCTTGGGATGCTACTGATGCCTTTTGAAGCCTGAGTATTCCTGGGTAGGGCACGCCAGAATAATCCAGTCTTTTCAGCATTATACAGTTGTAACTCCTTCTGGAGCTGACAAAATATTTTGATGAAAAGCTCAATGGCTCCAACATCAGCACTTAGCTGCAGTTATGGCACGGTTGACAATGCCTTGGTGCCTCCTGAAATGTCACAACCAGTTATCGCTTCACTTGAAGTTTTCAATGATAAGGTGGGTTGCCAGCCTTTGTGCAGAGTGCTGGATGTCTATGCTTCTGCACATACCACTCATAGACAGCATCATCCAGGTTATCATGCTGCAGTTTTCTTGAGCAGTAGACATCTTTCCCCTTCTTAGCACCTTTATCTTCTTCATGACCTCTCACTCGCTCTTTATCCTTCAGGATGTCATGAAGGGTTGATTTCTGGAGGTTGTGCTCAGTTAACCCCTCTCTCATGGACCTCAACCATCTCTAATTTAACAGCCATATTCAGACTCTTCTTCCCTTTCCCAGAGGAAGTTGATGGTACAGCCTTAACCTTGGAAGTCATCACAAAGTACAGAACACAAGATTAAAGGGCAAGAAAGCACATAATGTATGCACAGTACAATAAACAAACAACATGTAGTGTACGAGCAAGCATTGCACAGAGATGCAGCCAGGTTAGAAGTGCTAAGAGGATTGACCGACTGAGGCTATTTGTGGTATTGTGGGAGAAACAGGTTTGGACTCAATTTTTGACATCTGTGCTGACGCTGTCTGTTAATGCCATGTATATCCTGGATGTTGGTACAACTTACATATTTGTGTTCAGAGCCCTGAAAAGGTAAATTTATTCAATATATGAAATATTCATGTCTGATTTAAAGACAGTTTACTGTATCTCACTAACACTTGCTCTCTCTTCAACTATCATCCTACCTTCTCTCAGTCTCACGCATAACTTCCTCTCATACTCTATAACCTCTTTCCTATCTGTCTTTACACTGGCTAACACCTTACTCACCTCTTCCTTGCTATTGACCTCTTACCTTTATCTTAACTAACATAACATAATGATCTCACCCTTTGTACATCCCTCTCACTGCCTTAGTAATTAACACATCCTGCCTCAATTTCTAGTCCATTGCCTTGCAATCAACGTTGCTCTTTTGCTTATCCCTCCCTCCATGTGTACCTATGGATCTTTTTATGCTGAAGAAAAGTGTATGTTAAGATCAGTCTCCTTTCTGCACATGTGTCCACCAGGTACTTAGCATTTTCATTCACTCCATCCACGCCACACTTTCCCATCTCGCCTACTACCTCACTATTTCCAACCCTTCTATTCCTATCTCCATTTAGCAATATCCATACACATAGTTCCAAAACTATATCTCTTCTCTCTTTCTGTTTCTCGCATTTACAGGTGCATACACATATTTAACTATTACTACCTTCCCAACAGCCCACAAAATCCTGGACCCTTCCATCCATGTGCCTCTATGCTTTCCCATATTCTAGGAGACATTAGGAGTGCACACCCTTCCTTTCCTCTTCCCTTCCTTTTCTCATCCACTGCACACAACACCACTCCTCTTCCATCATACATAACTCATTCCCCATTACGCAATCAATCGCTCTAGAACCTTTAACATGGTTTTCCTGTACCCCAATAACCTCCAACCTTCTTCTAAAACTTTTAACTAACTTCTTTACTCTAATGCACTCAGGCTACTTACATTAATTGGGAAACCCATTTTTTCCCTGGGCTTCGTATCCTTCCCCTCAGTAGAGTTTTGGTTAAAGATTGTAGGCTAATAAGTATTCTTCTACTAAACTACTTGAGCAAAACATGCAACTAACCTAATGAATGTTTTCCCTGAGCTTCATAGCCCTCTCCTCAGTAGAATTTTGGTTCAAAATTATAGGCTACTGGCTATTCTCCTACTGAACTAGCTGTTTGAGAGGGGTCATTACAAAGGCAAAGCCTCCAAACTATAGACCAAGACAACAATGGTCAACACGTCATCTACACCATCAAAGTATCAAGATGAGCTAAGAAAAAAAAAGTACCAAAATGGGTACTTTTTCTTCTTCCATTTTCAAGAAGTTAGATAATATTAACAAAACTTATAGCGTTTTAATTAATAATCATATAAATTTCATTATGGGGTCTTCTAAGAACTAGTGTCTCAAACAGGGGTGTTAAGGTGCTAGCTTAGTACCATTAACCTGCCCAACAATACCTACAAAAACCTAACCATTGGGGGTATAAGACGCCGGGTAATTTTGGAGGATTATTTTGTGGAAAAAAGTGCATCTTATATGGCGGGAAATACAGTAATCTACTTATCCTAGACTTCTCTGATTCTTTGTCCTTATTTATTGCTTGTTCCATTAAAACTTCAATGCAAACATAATTTTTGCATAATAATAATTCTAATATAAAAGTCATTCCAACAGAAACTGGATTAACTTATAATTCAATACTCATTACCAATATCCTCATTCAATTTCAACACTCAAGAACAAGTTGATTCTCGTCAGCTCGTTGCATCTGGACTTTAAATACAGCATTTACATTTACATTTACACTTGAAATATTCTGCAGGTATACATCTATAAGTGTGACCTTTGGTAGGCAGCATGGAGGGACATGTGGCACATTTTGACTCAGATATGGGGAGTTACTCAGGATCTTCCTCAGGACACTCAGATGAATCATATCAGTAAGTAATTTCACATAATTTTTTGTCATTCTCTACTCCATAATGCATGATGATTACAATAATTTGATGTGAATTTAGGAATTACATACATGCCTATGTGTTATCACTTTTCTATCGTAGAGCCATCATTTCCTCCTATGGCTACATCCAGTTAGTATCCCTTCCATATCTGTTTAACTGTATCTTTTCATGTTTATATCTATCTTATTTCCTCAGGTAACTATCAAAGACATGTCATAATGAATATCAAACTTAGTTTGCTCCATGTTGGGTATACTATGTTCTCAGCATTAAATAGCCCTTGTCTGACTACACTTCAAACATTATAAAAAAGTTATTTGCATTCTGTATTTGCAGACGAAGGTGGTATTTGTTTTTAAAAGATCAAATAACAGGTCAATGCTCAAGTAAACAGAAATTTTGGTAACGGATGTGAGGTTGCCCTACTGTGGTGACAGAATACAGGCCTTAGTATATCTGCATGTCATAAAGGATAATTGATGAGGTACATGAGACTTACTGCAGGTCAGTTGAAATGTGCTTCAGATTTTATGAAGCAAATCACCTCTGCCAGAAGGGAGCTTTCACATGAGATACGCCAGGCTGCTTCACACCACCAGACTTTAAAGTGTACGATCACCCACATGACAAGTAACTAATCAAATCTTGGCATTTTAATTGTTTATCCATGCAGTGGCATACCCATGGGGCAGCCTGGGGGGGCACATGTCCCCCCATTCAAGGCCTGTGCCACCCCAGATGCCCTTAAGACATGGCTTTAGTTGAAAATCATGTGGTATGTGTGCCCCCTAAGAAAAGCAAGTGCCCCCCATGTGCCCCCCTTTAAAATGGACCCTAGCTACGCCACTGTATCCATGTGACACTGTATAGTGTAGGGAGGGAGCAGAGGGCATGTGAAAGCTCACTATTGGCAGAGGTAATTTGCTTCATAAAATCCGAAGCACATTTCAATGATTTAACGGACCCTGATTTAACGGACTTCGGATTTAACGGACTGTCTGCTAGCAGACAATCAACCCAGATCCGGACTTAAGTCCATTAGTGTAAAAGAAAGTCCGGTAGGTGGCGGTCTCGTCGGTAACATAATCCGATAAAATCTAGGGTGAAACGCCCAACTTTTGGGTAATGAAATATAAAAACCTTATATAACCAAAGCTAACATTACCTAATCTAACCATAACCTAATGTTATGGTTAGGTTAGGATAGATTAGGTTTGGTTCGGTTAAGTTCGGTTATTTAAGGTTTTTATATTTTATTGCCTAAAAGTTATGCATTTTACCCTAGATTTTTTTCTGGATTGCCATGTTATGGCCTTTAACCAAGCAACGGACTTTTTTACACCAACAGACAGGGCTCCCTCCACATTAGTCCGTTAAATCGAGGGTCGACAGTACTTCATCAATTTTATGTCAGCAAATCACTTCTCTGTCAACGCTCACATGAGGTTTTGAAGCCATGTGGGTGTTATACATTGACATTTTGAAATTATGTGTGTGCATTTGGTGAAATAAAACAACCATGACCCAAAATCCCCTGTAGTGTAGGAAGTTTACAAGTTAGTGTTTTGTCAGCAGAAAAGGAACTTTTCGATTGCAGTAAGTAGTTACTCACTATTCCAGTACAGCTTCTTGGAATGTGTCAAGTTCATGAACAATCTCTTTGTCGTAATGCTTGGCAAAGGCGGTCTTCCCTGACCATCCTGCCTTTGCCATGATGTGTGTTATCAGCACAGCCATGGCCTTGGCCTTCCACGCTGCAGCTGGCCGAACACTGCCAGCTGAGTACTTCCTTGTGTCCACTCCTGATCTATTAAGCATTATCCTAATCCATCTTGCAATAGTGTCTTTTGTAACTTTTTTGTGTGGCTTAATAATGCTAATGAGTAAGTTCCCGTTCACTTGATCCACATCATTTCTAAAGTGCTGTCTTTTCAATGTACATTTTCAATGTTTCATACATATAGTCTTTTATCCTTATGGTACGTTGTAAATTTCACAAATTGTACATTGAATTTTGGTCTTCACTGTCTTAGGGCACCAGCCGGTCAAGAAATGATGAAAATCAGAAATAAATTAAAAAGTGTGATAAAATTTCTACAGCTGCGTGCAATATTCAACTTCATATATACAGAGTATTTAATTAGAATTCGCCTTAGTTTCATACTCATGGGGGCTTATCCCCCTCCCCTCACTAAACTCGACCCTCTGATTCTTATCAGTCAGCACAATATATTTTTTTTATACAAAAAGTATGATTATTTTTATGAAAATAGTACCATCAAAAGTGACAACCAGCAACTTTTCCTCTGTTACCGAGCTTATATATACATCCCCACAGGGGGCACGGAGGGGACCAGAAGCCCAAAGGCAGAACATTATATGCCTGGTCATCATGATAAATGCATGGGGGAAAAAAAAAAAATTATCTTCTCTATTAGGAGTGTTCACGACTAATAAATGAAGAAATAAAAACCATGATATCACTTACTTATGGCTGACTATATACGAGTAAAAGTTTGTGAAAACTTTGCAGGCCCATATCTCAAACATAAGTTATATACCTTCAAACTACTACTACACCATTTTTTAACCAATTTCAATGAAAAAGTAAACACAATATGCCTAAGCCTGTCCAATTGATATAATAGAGATCTTTTTTTTGATATCTGAAAGGGGCGAATTTTGTAATAAATGTTTGTTTATCTTTGAAGGTGATATCAAGACTCAAAATTTTTAAAATTCACATGACTCAAAAAAACTTACTTTTTAAAATGTTTCTCTCTATTTTGTTGAAGGTTGGAACCAAGTCCTTACACCAAAAAAATGTCATGCAAGTAGAGGAATTATTACAGGACTAGTAGGCATTTTAAGTTTTTCAAAATTTTTCAAAGGGATGAAAGGGGTGAAAAATGAAAGGATCGCAGATTGGGTTTTATGGGCTAGAAATTATCTTTATGGTGTCTTTAAGTCCTGGAAAAAAAATCATAGCAATAATCCAATAAATTTCAAATTTCTTTTTAGACCAGCTGGTCCCCTTAATGTTGTCCCCTAACCAAACACAAATAGAGTCCTTTCCAATGCTAATATTTTTCAACATTAACAAAAGCACTGTTTGCACTCTGGCTGCTTGCGTGAGTGCAATTAGCATGACTAATTTCAATGTTAGGTCTTTTAATGGAAGGCTGCATAACGGTTCCATAGTTCTCCGATATTCCAGCACTAACTCGACAACCCAGTTCTCTGCATACTCGGATTTGGCGGTCTCAAGTTGAAGATGCCTCTTAGGAGCCTGCTGACAAGAGGGTGATTCCCCGCTCTGCAGCCGTCTACAATTATTCCTAGTGAGGATAGCGCTTTCCTTGCCGTGTTGACGGAGTCGTAGCTGACACCTCTGTGGAAAGTGTCGGACAAGAAATTTATAATATCCGTTACAGCGGGAGTCAGGGGATTGATGTGCCCTCTGTCACAAAATTGTATCCACTTGTTGACATGTGGTCAATACTGTTTCTCCATTGCTGGTCTCCAGGAAGCCATGATGATGTCCATACCTGCCGCCGATATGCCTCTTGCTCGTAGCTGTTGCCAGACAATAGACAAACCATTAATCTGGCGTGTTTCATGATCGGGTGTTCCTCTGTTGCCGACAGCTGCCGTAGAACATCCTTCCTCCTCATTATTAGCCGCGGTTCGTTGATGAGCATTTTGAGTAGGGTCCCCATCCATGGTTGGGACAGCCACAGTGGCACAATCAGTCATCCCCTTGCCATCTCCGCACATTTTTTGAAGGCATTTGGCAATCAGAACAAAAGGGGGAAAGATGTAAACTGAGTCAAACTGTGACCAACTTATAAAGAAAGCATTGAAGTGTTCTGCATCTGGGTCAGGTTGCCATGAATAAAAGTGAGGTACCTGTTTATTTAATCTGGAGGGAAATAAATCTATGCTAGGGACTCCAAAGAATTTGCAAAGCTCCCTAAAATGTCCTCAACTTCCATTCATGTCTGTCATTGAACTTTTGAGATGCAGCGTCTGCAATTACCTCTACCTGGTATGTAAGAACATGTAATCCAGGCATCGTTTTCTGCACACCATTCCCAGATTTCTTGACAGATGTCATTACATGATGTGGATTTTGTGCCACCCATTTGATTCACATAGTTCACTGCTGTCGTGTTGACATAAAACACTTTAATGTGTTTCCCTCTGATATGATGTGCCAATGACTTTACTGCCAATAAGATGGCTTTGAGTTCTTTTGAATTGATATGAAGTCCTTTTTCTTTTATTGACCATCTACCATTAATTTGTTGATGATTCAGGTAACCACCCCAACCTAAGTTTAAGGCATCAGTGTACAGATAAATTTCTGTGCCTGGTCTATAAATGTTCCTATCTTGCAGTGCAATGTGAGTTATCCACCAAATCAGATCTGTTTTCATGTCATATGTGATGTCCATCCATTTGTCAAAGCTATGTTTTCCTTTCTGTAATGCTGAAATTTTACCAGTTTCCAGTTTTCTATAATGCAGTTTTCCCATTTCCACTGCTGAAATTGCAGCGACCAAGAACCCAATTGCTTTGACCACATTTCTGATTTTGTCTCGATCACTGTGAAATAGTTGTTTGCAGCTTTGAATTATTTTCTCTTTTCTCCATTTAGGTAAAGTAACTGTCATTGTCTCAGAGTCAATGACGTTCCCCAAATATTCCAAACATTGCGTGGGTATTAAGACAGACTTGGCTTCATTAATACAGAATCCCATTTCCTTTAGAAGCTTTATTGTTGAATGTATGGTCTCATAGCATCCTTCTAATAAACTGTGGGATATAAATGTGTCATCGATGAAACTGGTGATGGCGTATCCCCTCTTTCTCAGTGCAGCAAAAATTGGTTTAATTAATTTGGTGAATAGACCAGGCCCTTCTGTAACCCCATTCAGAACGCAGGTGAACTGATAGATTTTCCCTTGCCATTCAAAGCAAAGAAATTTGTGTTGCTCTTCAGCTATTTTGACAGATTATTAAACCTGCTTAAGATCGACGGAGGCTATGTAATATCTTTGTTAACAAGCCGAATTGCCTGTTCAAAGTTTTTAATTTTGAAATGTTTGTAATTAATGTGCTTGTTTGGTTTTTCCATGTTAAAGATCATCCTAAAATCTTCATCCTTTTACCTCCACAGAAAAATTGGGGAAATAATTTCCTCCTGTTAATGTGTTTGCTTTATAACTTTAGGATCTAAAAGTTTTCAAATTTCTTGCGTGGCAATGCTCTTTTCCTCCTCACTAAAAATATATTCAACATCTACAGAAAATAGGTGACTGATATCATTAACATTACTGTCCAGATGACAATGTGCAACAATATCCAGAATATGAGGATCATTGGTTAATTTTTGCCACTCATGCACAAAATATTGAAGTCTGCCAGCTTAGAAATGATCACCTCAGTTATTTGCGGGGGTAGTTGTGTCCCCTGCCTTGTGAGTTTTTTGCCTCCGAAGCCTGCCGTGGTAAGAACTGTCAGTGGTCATTCCTGTGTCAATATGTCCGCTGGCTATAGGGATGGAACCTGGACGAGAATCCTCTGTAGGTTTTTTTTCCAAAGGAGCCTCTGAATAACCAATTTTGTAACGGTCTCTTCGTTGTTATCTTGTGTTTCAGTTTCTCAGACTCCTCGATGTGCTTGGCAGATTGAGAGACATCATTGCCGAATAAGAATCTAGTCAAGGGTACTTTATCTCAGCACAAATGAGCATATTTCTGATTAATCTCGCACTTAATGATGACCCAGCGTGTCAAATTGTTTCTGTGGTTAGCATTTCCTAGTAATGCTAGAGCACCATTGAGCATGCATACTTCGTGGACCACATCTGGGTGTCCATCTTGGGCGATCTTATCCAGCACCATGAGTGACTTGGTGACTATTGTGGCAGCTTTTATTATGTCCTTACTGACTTCTTTCATACGAAAGTCAGCCTTATTTGCATCGGCTTTCAACGCATCTAACACTTGTGTGTTACATTCAACCGGAGCTAAAGCCTGACAGTTGCTCTGTCTATTGAAAATGTCATCCTCCAAAATCTCTTTGTACTCATCCTCCCGCATACCATTGTCAATCACATGATTCACCATGGTGGCAACATGCTTGTCAATCTCATTAGACACATCGTCCACAGGCTCATAAGTCTTGGCGCATTGCAGGAGTACACTACCAGTGGACTCTATATCCTGAATATCACTGTCACTACTGGAATCATGCTGGGAAGGCGGTGGCCTAGTGGCTGGCGGTCGGGCACACCAGTTCAGGGTCCCGCATGAGCCTTGCTATATGAAACGAGGCGTCACTAAAAAAATCTAACCGCGCTACTAACGAGCGGAGGCTGACCATCTAAGGCCTCCATTAAGCCTACCAGCACCCCGGGTAAAGGATATAAAGAAAAAAAGAATGATTGAAAACCAGGAAAACCAGGACAAGAGCTGTACCCAATCATCTCTGTGAGGCATCTGTTTAGATTCCCTCTGACGTTGGCAGTGCTGCCGGGGACCATGCATCTCTCCTCCTTCAATTTCTCCATATTGGGTGAGGCGTTAGTCTAGTGGCTAGCGGTCGGGCATAGTAGCTCAGGGTCCCACGTTCGAGCCTCGGCACGGGTTGGTCACTTTTCTACGTTACTACCGCCAAGTGGCCTAAGATTACCCACATGCTGCCATAACACCATCCTCGCCGGGACTGCAACGTTATATGCGCGAGGAGCTTCCCCTGGCTGCATGAGCCTAAGAAGAAACAAGGCGTCACTTAAAAAATCTGGCCCACGCTACTAACGGGCGGAGGCCAACCATCTAAGGTCTTTCTTAAGCCTACCGGTGCTATGGGTAACATGATAAAAAAAAAAAAAATAAATAAATAAAATATATCACCCCGTAACTCGGCCAAAGCTTCCATCACCATGGCCCAGGGTGGAGAACTAACCTCGTTCCGTGACGTAGAAGGTTGAGGATGTGTAGAAGACACACACTCACTTCTGTCTGAGCCGTGACTCTGGGCATGTTTATGTATCCTTCCAGAATCTTTCCATTGGGAAGGGCCGCTCCTGGACGTGGGTAAATCCTTCTTATGCGATCCCTTGCTTTTATGCCTTCCATGGGTAGATGCATCCTCCTTGCCTGGTGACAGCGTGCCCAGCGAACCTTTCGTGACCTCCGACATGGCGGCTGGCTGGCAGGGGTGGCTCAGCGGACTCAGTGTGAGAGTCGTAAACTCTCCCAAGTGCACCAAAAGGGCACTTGTCGGCTCCTTCATGGATAACGGGTGACGGTTCTGCCAGCTCCTAAACAGATAACAGGCTGTGACCAAGCCTTTCTGCTCCTAATGGATAATAGGAAGAAAGCTGCCAAAATTTGGCTCCGTGCCAGGGCGGAGCGGAGACGTCTGGTAGCAGTGAAAACAACTCAGCAACTGGTGGTGTGAAGCAGTGCGATGTATCTCATGGGAAAGCGAGCGTTGGCAGAGAAGTGATTTGCTGACATAAAATTAAAAGAAGTAGGTGCATTGTGCTAGGAATCCTTCCTTTAAAAAGTTGTGTATTTATTCAAGACAAGACTGAAGAAGAGTGTATTGATTCTTTCATGTCCTGTTCTCTTTATTTAATTTTTTTTGTTATCTAAAAATGAAGAAGCATGTAGCTTTAATTTTTCTTGTCTTATTTCAATTTTTTTGTTGTTGTGTGGTGGAAGGCTATAAGTATACTACCATAATATTTTTTGCGGATGATAAAGTTGACCAAAATAGGTGGATTGAAGGATCTGGGAAGTTCTTCCTCTGGATATCCTCCAATGAAAAGACAAGCCACAAAGGGGGAATGGAGGATAATATCTCCTTAAAGATTTGGTCTCTGAATTTGTATGGATGTAATAGACTTGGGGCACAATGCACAGGACAGTGTCCCCGCCAGGACACACTCAAAGTCTTGGCGACTTCAGTGCTGTCACTGGCACTGAGAGATCTGGCTATGAGTTATGTGTTGGATTTGGTAATGAATAATATTATGACTCAGTGGATTAAAGAGAACACAAGATTTAGAGGTAATGCCATCAAGACTAGATATACTATTGACAAAGGAACTTGAAGTACCGTATATTGCGGCCTATAAGTCGATTTTTCAAGATAATTTTCTTATGGTCAAAACTAGGGGTCAACTTATAGGGTAGATGTAAAATAGCAACCTTTAAATATATTTGCACCAGTAACATCAGGATACTGGAAAACTGCTACTGAACTTGGCCTAAGCGCTGTGTTTACACATGTTATTCTACTAAGACTTATAGTAAAAACCGGAAACTGCTACTCATGAGGACTGCAAATACTCCCAAAAGGAATATGTTAAAGGGTGATGTGAATATTTCATAGGCAAAGGACTCAGGGAGGCCAGATAGGACTCCTGATTCGGGGAGACGGCCTCGTCCTCCGCCATGTTGTGCAGGGGACTGACACTCTGTAGTAGGTGAGGAACAACAACGTACCTACAGAAATCTGTTTGAATTGTTTTATTTACTTTACTGTAGATAAAACTTAATTTACAACCCAGTAATTAGTGACTCACGCCGACATTGGACCAGGCTAAGTAATAGTTTAGGGGGGGTCGACTTATCTGCAAGGTAAACCTCTAGTACAACACTTTGGGGTCAAATTATAGAAGTCGACTAATGTGCCAGATCGACTTATAAGCCGCAATATATGGTAATTAGAAAATTTATCAGTTCACACTAGAAAAGTGTGACCATGTACTTATTGAGTTTGAAATAAATTATAGCATAAAACAGGGGAGAAGAGAGGAACACAAGAATGGAAGATACAATTATAGTAAAGCAGACTTTGAATGATTAAGAAAATTTTTGCAGACAGACTGGAGTATTTTTCATGCAACAAGAATTACCCAGAATAAATGGGTTGAGTTCATCCGAATATAAATGGAGGGCATAGATAGATGTATTCCAAAAATGGTTATCAACAAAATGGTTATTAGCAAGATTGGAAAGAGAAAAATGTAAGTAACAGGGGGAGGAAAAAAGGAGAAAGAAACTTATGGGAAAAATGCAAAAGGGCTAGAAATGAATATGTAGGAATCTAAAGAGAAGAAGAAAGTACAGTGAAGCCCCAGTTGGTGCGACTTTATTTAGCGTGAAACGCAATTAGCTCGAGCTATCATATACAGTAAGGTCTCGTTTAGCACGTGATCAAGTTGCGCGATTCGCAATTAGTGCGAGTACATTTAATTAAAAAAATAATGATCAATTAGTGCGAGAATTATTTTAGAACGCGAATTTAATGGTGCGAAGTGGATGAAAACCGGTCGGCGCGAGTAAATTTTGAACAGCGCGCATGTGACGTAGGCTGCGCTGTGTGACGTAGGCTCATCCAAGACCGCTCGTTCAAATTATACTGTAGTCCAACAAATCTTAACAGACCTTTTTGGTGGGACAGAATCCAGTATTTCCATGGGTCCAACGCTGCCATGTCTACGTGAACTAGCCAGTTAAAACTTTATGTACATAAGTAAAAGGCATATAAAATGCTTTAACGAAATTCATGCGTCATTAAATTAAAAAAAGTTACCGTTCTATGCTTAAAACTTGATGTACATAAGTAAAAGGCATATAAAATTATTTAACGAAAATTCGTGCATCATTAAATAAAAAAAAGTTACCGTTCTACGCTTACGATATTCATATGAATATCGAGGCGGGGCATACATTTTTTACAGTGTTGCTTGGAAAACCTTTATCAACGTTCACTGTAGTTCTTATTAAGGTAAAAGTTGCAATACCTGTCTTCTAAATACAATATGAAGGAAAAAATGAGATATTTCCTATATAAAATAAATATTGTAAACTCCCTTCAAACGGCAGCACTCATATTTCAACTTCCAGACAGGTGTCACCTGTCAAGCGCGTATACACACACGCACACACACACACACACACACGCACACACACACACACACACACACACACACACACACACACACACACACACACACACACACACACACACACACACACGTGTACGAAGTAAAAGAAGGAAGGATTAACAAAGAAAGAGAGAGAGAGAGAGAGAGAGAGAGAGAGAGAGAGAGAGAGAGAGAGAGAGAGAGAGAGAGAGAGAGAGAGAGACCAAACCACTGTGTTGCTTTGAAAACGTTATAACTTGTCAACTTTCACCGAAGTGGAAACAAAGTCAACAATTCAGTATATACAAATGTAAAGGTCAATGTATGACCAATGTGTGACAAATTATAAAGAGAGAGAAAAACAAACAGAGGAGAATAGTATACTACTGAGATCGCACCAAATAGAAATAAGAAAACAACATAGGGAATGAGAAAGCATAACACACACACACACACACATGTTGCGTGCTCAGCTCACTCACCAGCCAATCAGAGCAAAGGAGATATGGCAGCCCTGGACCCATGGGAATACTGGATTCTGCCCCACCAAAAAGGTCCGCTAAGATTAGTCGGACTATAGATTACATTCGATAATTTAAATATTAAACGTTTTTTTACCTTAAATATAGTTATTTTAAATACTTTGTTTACCGTACAAATTTTCTTTAAAAAAAATGTAAAGTGATATTTTCCATATTTATACTGCAAATATACTAAAAATATTTAGTATATTTTAGTATAACCGTTCAAAAATTCTATCGATATAGCGCAATGCTTAGTATACTGTGTCAGTTGGCAACTGTATTTTGTGGAGTTTTGTTTCGTTATGTGGAACGAGCAGCCTACAGTGAGCAAGTGCTTAGTGACCATGAATTCTTCACCCCATCTCCCTCATCATGCTGCCAGTACGCCAAGATCACCGCAAGCAATTGTCTCGACATAAAGAAGGAAATTCTTGACATGAAAGCTGCAGGCAAGGGCAACACGCAGATTGGCCGTGAACTGAAGCTTTCAGAATCCACAGTAAGGACGGTTATCAAGAATAAAGACTCTATTACCAAGACTCTTAAGGCATATGGTTCTTCAAAGTTAAATTCCCGTAAGCGATCGCCAGATCCTAAGGTTATCAAGATGGAACGCTACCTTAATAATGATTGGATTAACCGTAAGGAAAGTGAGGGGGTGTCATTAGATAAGAAGCAGATTATGTCTATGGCCAGGCATTTATATCCTAACATATGCAAGAAGCGAAAAGTCCCTGTTGCCTCATTCAAAGCATCAACTGGGTGGTTATATCGGTTTTTGGGCCGCAAAGAGATTAGAAATGTTACCTTGACAGGTGAGAGTGTATCAGCTGACCAAATTGCAGCAGAAAATATTAAAGGATGTCATCGAGGAGGGAGATTACCTGCCCGAGCAAATTTACAACATGGACGAGGCAGGTCTTCAGTACAAGAGGATGCCTAAGTCGACGTTCTTATCCAAGACTATCAAGTAGGCCAAGGGAAGGAAGGTAGATAAGAGTCGTTTTACTGTCATATTTTGTTGCAATCTAACAGAAACCCACAAACTTAAGCCACTAGTTGTCCACACGGCTGCACATCCCAGACATGTATCAGACATGTCACAAGTTCAAGGAATTTATTACAGAAAGTCCGGCAATGGATGGATTAATTCCATGACTACGCAGGAGTGGCTTCTCAACATGTTTGTCCCAGAGGTTAAGTGGAAGTGCCACCAGGCATCCATCCTCTTCAAGATTTTACTCACTATGGACAACTGCCCTGCCCACCCTAAGCATCTACAAGAGATTCATCCAAACATTAAAGTGATGTTCCTCCCCCCCAATACCACTTCCATAATGCAGCCTTTGGACCAGGAGGTCATCAGTAATGTCAAAACACCCTATCAAATGAGGGTGTATGCACTTCTGAGGCAGTGCACCGAGACTGGTCAAGAATTCCATATGATCATTGATAGCGACGATGAAGATTCACCTGTTGATCGACCTAACCCACCTGTGAATGACGATCCGGACGATCCTCCGATGCCTTCTGATGATCCGGACGATCTTCCGGTGCCTTCTGATTATCTACAGCTACAGACCTCTAATCGTAATGCAGTTTCAGTCCACCAGCTCTGGCGTCAATTCAACATTAAAGATGCTATTGGTAATTTGGTTTTGGGGTGGGGGGACATTAATGAGGCAACTGTGCGGCGATCCTGGAAGAAGCTAACACCCCACCTGGTGTCAGGTATGGATAGGGCACAGAATCTGGCAGACAACGTGGCTCAGGTTGTTGAAGTGGCCAGACAGGTCCTTGGTTTCAAGGCAGTTTCAGCGGAAAACATCCAGGAAATTAACGCCCTCGGTCAAGAACAAACTCCTGAAACAGTTGTTGACACCTTGAATGTTGAAGACGAAATCAAGAAACAGGTAGAAGCTGGCACAGGGTGTATACAGCAAGAAATGGAGGGTGAGGTGCCAATGAACGGTTTGAGTGACATTCTAGCCAAGGCTGAGGCACTCAAACACTCAGTTATGATGTTTGAGCCCTCAAAGATGAAACGGATTGAATTTTGCCTGCAGCTTTCATCACTAATCCGTTATTATAATGAGCTTCATAACACAAATGTCAACAAACGTAAACAAGTGTTGATGACTCGCTTCCTATGCCAACCTGCCCAACCACAACCTCAACCTGATGTGGAACCAGTGCCTGGACTCTCGACAGCACAGTAGGATGCCTTAGAAGACTTCGAGGGGTTTATTAATGAAGCTGAGGCAGAGATGTCGGGTATACAAGTGCACTAAATTAACTCAGGGGCATTCTTCAAGCCCAGTCACCAGAGAGTGACAGCTCTGAGTGACCCAGTGCATGCCTCGGAACCCACATCCCCTGTTCCCCTGTGCATAACCCCCCTAGGATTAAGGTAAGCTATGCCTGGTTTATTTATTACTGTGTTAGGGTGCCACCATGTGTGTTAGTCCTCTGGGGTTAGGCAAACGACCCGTCACACAGAATGAAGTTTATTGTAGTAATGATCCAGGAGAGAGAGTAGCGTAGAACTGGCGTGAGTGAAGGCTGCTCTCTGACTGGTTGCCTGAGGACCTCACACTAGACTCTGCCCGACGGGGCAGTCGTCATGGGAATGGTTGGGGATGCCAGTAGCTACTTTTATATAAATGTACCTAGTGTTACGTGTGAATATGTAATTGTTTATGTGACATAATACACTGGCACATTGCTCGGCCACCAATGACTGTGCCCACACAGGTATAAAAAGAAACAAAGTGTAAGCTAAATGTGTGCAACAAAACATCAATTTCATGTAATAATAAATGTACAATTATATACATATAATAAATGAAATACATGAAAATGAAATGATGTTTATAACTGGATCCTGTTTAATAATATAACTGTAATTGAATTTTTAAGAAACAAGGAAAGACAGTTACTCACACTGGGTGATGTTAAGGTTGAGAAGGAGGGATAGGCACATGAACTTTCTTTAAACGATCAACATGAACATATTCAGCAGTGTGAGTATCAGGGTCCATGATCTTAAATTTATTGTTGCGAAGGGCCGAAGTAATGATGTATGGTCCTGAAAATTTAGGGGATAATTTAGATTGGCGCTCAGGACAACGCTTCATGACAGAGTCACCTACGGCAAGGTTAACAAGCTTAGCTTGAGAGTGCTGCTTTCTTATCATCTCCTCATGGGAAGCCTTGAGCCTCTCACGGACAGACTGGTGAACGCGCTGAAAGGCGTGAAGTTGCTGCTTGGCATAGTCGTCCAGTAAGTACACAGGAGTGGGAGACTGTAGAAGCACATCATATGGTAAACGTTTGTCTGAGCCATAAATTATGAAGTGAGGTGTTTTACCTGTTGAGGAATTTATAGAACCATTGATAGATGCTGCAACTTGGGGTAACCAGTCTTCCCAAGATTCATGAAAGTTGCCAGCAAAATGACGTAAGACATCCAAAATTTTCTTATTGGTTCGTTCGACCAAACCATTGCTGGCCGGGTGCAAGGCTGTAATGAAAGTCTGGGTTATGTTGTACTGTTGGCAGATGTTAGCCAGAACTGCATTAGAAAACTCTACCATTGTCCGAAAGAAGAACTCTGGGAGTCGTGTAAGGGCAAATTAGATGAGAAACAATGGCATGAGCAACAGTAACAGCAGACTTGTCAGGCAATGGAACTAAGATCACGAACCGACTGAAGTGATCAACGCAGACAAGGACATACGACGAACCTTGATGACTACGTGGAAGCTGGAGGAGGTCAATGGCTATGGTGTCGAAGGGAGCATCAGGCAACGGGTATTCAAGGATAGGAGCTGTCTGCGTAGTACCCTTAGTCTGAGCGCAAGAAAGACACCGAGCAACATGACTCTACGTCAGCTCGCAGTTTAGGCCAGAAAAATTTGTGACGTGTGGCGGCTAAAGTCCTGTCATGTCCTGGATGTCCAGCCTGAGGTGTGTCATGCACAAGTTTAAGTACCGTCTCTACCAGTGGAGGGGGGATGACAAGTTGAGTGACAGTGTCACCTTCAATGGATACTCTGCGGCACAGAATGCCATCCCTGAGGAAAAACTGGGAGAAAGGTACAGGCAATTTTGGTCCAACATGGTTATCACCAGATTCCAGAGCATATATCACAGTCGACCACATGGGATCGTCTCGTTGTGACCTAGAAAGCTCTGTAAGAGAGAAATTATTAATCTCTTGAACAGCAGCAACAGGAACGTTATGTGAGAGAGCATCAGCTGCTGTGTTAGCATGTCCCGGTAGGTACTTGAGAGTAGGGTTGAACTGCTGAATGGTGATGAACCATCTGGCCAGTCGACCGGTAAGGTTCCTGGTCTGAAAGAGAGATGTCACCGCAGAGTGGTCGGTGTACACTGTAATATCATACCCAAAGATGATATCTCTGAAATGCTTTAGTCCCCAGATCACTGCCAAGGCCTCAAGGTGTGTCACTGAGTACTTACTCTCAGCTGAGGATAACACACGACTAGCATAGGCAATAACTTGTGGGTGATGGACTTCTTTTTGCTGCATGAGCACAGCACCAATCCCATGGCCTGAAGCTTCAGTGCACATAATGAAGGGGATTTGGTAGTCTGGAAAGGTCAAAACTGGAGCATGAGTAAGGGCATGTTTGAGTGTATCGAAACTCTGTTGGTGCACGTCGTGCCACTGAAATGAAACGTCCTTCTTCAGGAGGCGAATGAGTGGTGAGGCAATCGATGCAAATCCTTTTACAAAGGCGCGGTAGTAACCGGCCAAACCAAGGAAGGAACGTACTTTGTCGGTGGTCGTGGGTGTGGGAAAATTCTTGACAGCTGACACTTTGGCATCAGAAGTGTGGATTCCATGCTGGTCCACAACATGTCCCAAGAATTCAATACGAGACCTGAAAAATTTACATTTCTGTAAGTTGAGTTTAAGTCCTGCATCAGAGAGTTTGTCAAAGACAAGAGTCAGTTTTTCAAAGTGACTGTCCACATCATGGGAAACAACAATAAGGTCGTCCATGTATACAAAGAGACCATTCCCAATGATGCCAGAGAAGAGGTGATTGACCATCCGCTGGAATGTAAGCGGTGAGTTGCGCAAGCCCATTGGGGTGCGAAGCCATTCGTAGTGACCATTGTGTGTGGAGAAGGCAGTTATCTCCCTAGACTCTTCGTCAAGGGGAATCTGGAAAAAACCGCTAAGCAGGTCAAGACTGGTAAACACGGTATTACCACTGCCAATAGACTGGAGGAGGTCACTGAGGACAGAAAATGGGTAATGGTCAGGGACCGTAGCAGCATTCACTTTCCTGAAGTCAATCACTGGGCGATAAGATCCATCTTTTTTCTTTACAAGAAAAAGAGGTGAATTCCAGGGTGAGTACGACTCCTGGATGACTCCTTGTTCAAGGTAATCGTTCATAAGTCCCTCAACTACAGCTCGCTGGCTATATGGTTGGCGATAAGAAGGGACGTAGGATGGTTGAGCATCTGCCTTGAGCACAATGTGGTGTTTGGCAGTATGCGTAACACCAAGGTTCTCCCCGGATAAGGCAACGGCATTCCTGTGTTTAGTTAGAAGGTTAAGTAGACGAGGCTTTGCCTCTGGATAATCTTGAGCCACCACAAAAGAAGCAAGCTTGTCCACGGAGGCAGCTGCAGTAGGCATGGTTACTTCACTCTGAGTGAAAACACCAGCAATAACTTGTGGGGCATCCTCCAACGACAAGGGGTCATGCTGATCAAAGTTGCTAAGCAAAGTTCCATCCTTGAGAGTTATGGGGGAACCGGTGACATTAGTGACAAGAGCATCGCATATATTACCCTCGCGCACTATAGAAAGTGTACCTTCCAGTGCAAGGCGATGGATGCGAACAGTGTCAGGTGAGGACACTACACAACTGCCGACAGGGGCGCCTTTGAGACGAACAGTAAGTCATGAAGCAGAAGTAGGTCCAATGTACTGGTCACCTATAACAATGGCTTGTACAGGGCATGAGGAGGGAACAGCACTTTGCGAGCCCTCAGTGACAACCTGTTGTGGGTTCGTCGAAGAACATGCCGCTTGTACAGCATTGACTGGAATGTGAGATACAGGTTTAAGCAATGCTGTAGGTGTTTGCATAGCCTGAATGAGTTCCTCTGTAAATATTGTATTCTTGTTAGGGTAAACATCAATGTTGTGAGTGCAAAGGGAATCTAGGCCAAGGAGGCCGTCACAAGACAATGCAAACTCTGAAATGATGTGAAATTTAAGTTTAAGGACACTGGAGTGCAAATGGCAAATGGCAAATGGAGTGCAAATGTGGAGTGCACTGGAGTGCAAATGGCAAAGGCAAATGGGAAGAGTTACAGTACCCAAAACAGTTAATGAAGAGCCTTGAACACTACTAAGTTAAATGTCTGAAGAACACAAGTTAATATCATGGTGTTCTTTTAAGGCTTTGAATGCAGTTAAACTTAATAAATTGCAAGAAGCACCAGTGTCTATCCCTAATGCAATGGGAGTATCCTGCACATAAGACTTAATAGTCATCAGTGAGGAACAAGCAGCAACAACTGAAGGTATACAAAACTGCTTGGACGAAGTGCTTGTAGCTGTAATTAGGGTGGGTTGGTTAAGGGTGGACGCGAGGCTTCCCCCGAAGGCTTATGCAAACCAGCCGTTGCAACCTGATTGTGTTTCAGCCGCAAAATGGTGTAACACTCCTCTGTGGTGTGATTGTAATACTCGTGAATGTGGCAATATTTAGGCACAGGCTGCGGAGGAGCCAGCTGCATTGTAAGGGCATGAGATGCTCTAGAATCACGAGTATTTTTGGACGGTGCGACTGATTGGTGCGACGATGGCTGAGAAGTAGCAGCATGTGCACTAGAACTTCCAGAAGATGGAGAGAGGTGCCTAGATGCTTCCTTGGCAGCCTGCTTTTTCCTCTGGAAACACTGAAGAAACTTATGTCCTCTTTTTCCACAAAAGGTGCAGAGTGGTGAGGAACGAGTTGACTGACTATGAGTGGGAGGACGAGTCCCCGTAGAGCCACTAGAAGGAGGTGGAGGTGAAGAGACTGCATTGTCTACCTTGACAGGAGCAACAGGTACAAGTGGGGCCTTAGGAGAGTCCCGGAGTTTCTTGTTGAGTTTGGACGCGAAGTCCATCAGAGACTGGCCTGACTTGAAATCAAGAGTAGACGCGATGCGTCGTTCCTGTGGAGCAAGGTACATTATGTAGTACTGAAATTCAAAAACAGTACGTAGCCTGTCAAGAGATATTTTTCCATTCTCCGACCAGTTAGCTGATTGAAGAGCTGCTATAGCCTCGTTAGCAAAGTCAGCAGCATGAGCTTGACCTCTTAGAATCCCTAAATTATCTAAGTCAGTGGTAAGTGAGTCTGCAAGTCTGAAAGACCACTGAAGTGAAGCGTCATCCTGAGAAATGCCAAATGTAGTTAAAAAGTTTTCTCTGAATTTAGCATAAGAACATCCTATAACAGTAGTGTTGAAGGAATTAGCACGCATCATTACCGTTGCCAAACTGTCCTGAACAAGCTGTGACCTAATAAAGGAAATTTTATCAGCATCCTGCACAATACTTGAATTTCTCATAACATCCTCACACTGCTGTATAAAGGCTAACGGAGAGTGAGCTGAGTCCTCTCCGGAAAAAGCGTTTTAAAGAAGGTTCCTGATGGAGAAGCTTAATAGTGGGAGTGTTGACAGCAGGGAGAGATGAAGAAGTCTGAGGCAGGTGTATGAATGAACCAGAGACAGGTGGAGATGATGGGCGAGACATCCTGATGATGTGAGTGTGTGCAACTGCCTGATAAGTTTTTCCAGAACGAAGTTGGTGGTTATACATACGCAATATACAAAATTTTAAAAAATTATTGCGTAGTCACAGGTAAAGTTATGACACACAGTTACTGTAAAAATAAGATGAGAAAAATTATTACCAGAGACCAGTTACTCACAGATCGATGATTCGATGAGTGAAGGCACGGCAAGTGCCTTTCAGCACAAGGATAACACAGGGTTACTTGTTTGCAGACTTAAAAATGCAGGTGACGGCACGGGTCTGTAAGCATTGTTTACAATAAGTATATGTATATAGACAAGTCACCCTTAAAATCACTTAAAGAAAATGGTAGTTTCTATGTTTTTGTATATTCAATGTTTATGGCTAATTTATCTTGTTTGTGTTCAGTTGTGATTTTGTTGTTTAGAATGTATGTTTGTGCGTAATGTATCACCGATGTATGAATGAGTATCATGTAGATGTTAACACTCATATAATTATGTGTATACAATGTGTTTTGTTTGTGGAAACACTTCAAACATATATGTAGAAATGTGGAAAAAATACGCTAATAAGTACACACAAAAGGTGAAGTGCATAGAGTCAAGCACAAAAAATAGAGGTGATACACTGGCAAGTATGCAGTAAGTTTACCCACACACAAAATGTAAATAATTTCACAGGCAAATGTGTCAATAGCCAATGAGAGTGTGTCTGTATTTATGACGTCAAGTCACGAGGGAACGCTAGCCTAGAGGCCGCCAATCACTCACTCTGGCAAGGAGTGACGTCAGAATGACAACAGCCAATGGTGGCTAGGTTTGAGGGGTGACGTCAGTGACGTCAGCCAATCACAACACAACACTGCGAGGAGGAAGGCGAATGCGCGCCAAACTCCCGAATAATGGCTGACACACAAAAAAAAATAAGTGCCCAGAAAAAATATTTAAAAAATCACAGGGAAAAAAAATCTGGGTCACACAAAGCACTGTGAAAAGTTTACTGATAACTGTAAGAGTACTTACAATTTTCTCTGGAACCTGTTACCCAAAGAGGATGAAACGGCGGCATGAAGTTGACACTCTGAGTTATCACCATCACAGGCGGTGCTAATTGAGCCGCCGAAGAAACCTGACACTGCAGCCAGACACAGGCACAGAGTACACTTGTTGTGTTGACATGTAGCCACAGGTTGCAGCGATGAACACGGTGAGCTTCAGTGAAGAGCCAGCCAAAAGAAGACATCTTGAAGTCTTAAAACAGGGCGAAGGCGTCCAGGATCCAGGAGATGTGGTGTTAGGTGCTGACCTACAATGTAGTGGTCAGTGATGTGATGAGTGAGTCAGGAGCAACCATTACTCAGCAGTGCATGAGGCGAAGAGAGGAGAATACAGCGACGATGATGTGATGGTCGGAGCATGAGGTCTGGGTGACGCCACCACGAGGCCAGCTGCTAACTCGTCTTCTCGCTCGTCTTATTCTTCTTGGTTCGTGGGTCTCGATCCTGAGCTGCCACCATATGTGTTAGGATGCCACCATGTATGTTAGTCCTCTGGGGTTAGACAAACGACCCGTCACATAGAATGAAGTTTATTGTAGTAATGATCCAGGAGAGAGAGTAGCGTAGAACTGGCGTGAGTGAAGGCTGCTCTCTGACTGGTTGCCTGAGGGCCTCACACTAGACTCTGCCCGACGGGGCAGTCGTCATGGCAACGGTAGGGGATGCCAGTAGCTACTTTTATATAAATGTACCTAGTGTTATGTGTGAATATGTAATTGTTTATGTGACATAATACACTGGCACATTACTATTATTAAAGGTACAGTACAGTATAATACAGTATAATTACATCATAAATACCTTAATTATGTACAATTTTGAGGATTCATCCACCAAATGTTATTTTCTCCATAAGTTACATTGTTCAAATAGCGCGAATATCACACAGCGCGCTGCATTCATCCACCTAATTGTCGCGCTAATCGAGACCCCACTGTACCAAGAAAAAAATTAATTACCATGTTTGACGGCAAATAAGACACACCCCCAATTTAACAGGGCATATTCATAGTTCTTTTATCGAAAGCTATCATCACATTACAAAAAATTCCATTACAAGCCAAAGCACCTTATGTATAGCAGAAAATATTAATAAGCTGATATGCATTCATAATACACAAACTGACAACTTAGCAGTTTCCCACAAGTCACAATAGATGGCACTCAGCCACCAAATTCGCTCAGGTGTTTACTATTTGAACAGCTGGTATACCGTAAGTACCGTAATTCTTTACGATATTTCTTTTCAGTACGGATAGTAATAATGCAAGATAATAATTCAAATTAATAATGTTTCTGTAAGTACTGGTAATATTAATGAAGCCAGGCTACTGTAGGTAGAAATAAGCTTCTAGGGTATAATTAGCCCGCTGTAGTGAGCGTCAGAAGCCTTGCCTTCATATATAAGACACAGAGGTGATTTTGGGAGTCTTTTTTTGGGGAAAAAAGGGCGTCTTAAATGCCGTAAAATACGGTAATGTGAAAGCCTCAGTTAGCGTAAGTTGCCACCAGCAGCGACTCTTAAAAGCTGCATCAAGCCACCACGATGTGCAGCACCTGATGTGCATCTACAGGGTTGCCTGCCTCAGCCCTACCCACGCCACGACCCACTCACTATGCAGCAGCTGAATAGAATATTGGCAGGGTCTGACACCTTTAAAGACTGCATCAAAAAAACAAAAACTGCTGTGTTTGCATAACTGAAATACTGCATCTAGTGGATAAGATGATGTGTTATTATGCAGACCTGCATTCAAAGAAAGTGAATGAGAGAAGGCAGACTTTTAAAGATTGCGCCAAGCTATCATGATGCGCGGTACCTGATGCACATCTACAGGGTGGCCTGTCTCAGCCCCACCCATGCCACGGCCCACCACCCACAACAACAAGTCTACAAGTCTGAACACTCATAACAAGATTCGTTCGCACTCCTGCTACAGCTGCACCACCACTACAGCCAGGACTTGCTCCCAGTGTTAAAGATGAAGATGAAATGGACTTCCTTGGATTTGAGAATGTTTTGCGCGAGGCAGAAAATTTGATGGGAGATCAAGGAGCTGTGAATGAAAGCGACAGTGACAATGGAGACAGCAGCAATAAGGCGGCAGTGGGCTCTACTGCTTCTCATTAACCCTGCAGCTGCCTCACAATCTTATACCCTGGATATAAGCACTCCCATGGAAGAAAGGTGAGTTACCTTAATAATGTGCGTGATTATTTTGAGTAATTACAACCAAAAAGTCAGAGCCAAGTGATCACCAAAATAAATTTTTCACATAGGTTATTATGTTCAGTTAGCAAAATTTCAGTTAGCACGATTACATTCATCCATCTAATTCTTGCTCTAAATGGGCCTCAACTGTAACTTAAAGAGAAATATGATAGAAAAATGTAAAAACTAACCAAAACATTTCCTTAGATACATAAATGGAAAAAGAAAAAATAGAGAGGGAGTAAACAAGCTGAAGGTAGAAAGTAAATTTAGAATGAATAGTATTAGCAATGGAAAATGTAATGGAAAACATAAAAGTAGATGTAATAGAAGTAAAAAAGGACAACAAAATAATTAAATGGTACATAAACAACAGATGTTAGAAAGAAAACAAAAGAATGGAGTACAGTAAAACCTCGATATAACTAACCAATTGGGACGGGGAGTCTGATATTATATCCGAAGTTCGGTAAAAATACCGAACGAGTTCGCTATATGCAGTGTTTCGTTCATTAAGACGTTAAGAAAAGGAGTCCTCGAAGCCATTTCTCAATAAGTAGGTAGTAGTACGTAGTAGGTAGCAAGTGGCGAGAGCACGAGTGCGACCAACCCTTCACAGTGAGAGCTAACTGTGGACTGAGTGGCGTGCGCATTCATGTTCAATCAAAGTGGAGAGTTTGGCCGGTTCACCCCACTCCTCGGATATAAAGAACTTTGGTTCGTTATATCCGACTTGGTTCGGCCAGGAAATGACGTTCGTTATATCCGAAATTCACTATAAGCGGGTTCGTTATATCAAGGTTTTACTGTAATTACAAAAGGAAGAAAACTGGAGTTGACAGATTATGTAAAAGAGAAGAAATCAGAAATTGTATGTCAAGCAGAAACAAAACTATGTGAGGGCATCCAGACTAACATTGAGAATCAAAGGTAAAGTGGGGGCACATGCTATGGCTGTGCGTAGTTGTGGACTCTCATCTCTCGTCACATGGGCTTATGAGTGGAAATTAATCCATTACGCCGGGACTCAGGACCACTGTGACATCCAAGTTTCCACAGTTTACCTTCCCCAGGTTTCTCTAGATACCCATTGAGAATGATAACTATAATATATGGAGGAAGGCTAGAAAAGACAAAAAAAGGAGGTGGTATGATGTTAATGATAAAGTATAAGATAAAAGTTAAAGATGCAGAGTATGGAGAAGGGAAAGCAGAACTGATAAGTGCACAGATTAAAACAAAATATGGAAACTCCCCAAAAATAGTAGTTGCATATGTATCCCCCAAAACAAAAAAACTTGACTTAAAAAGAACATGAAGAAATAATAGAAGATACCCTAGAACGCATATAAAAAGATTGTAGTGAAGTAAAGTGGGAGACATTTGAAAGTGGAGGTGAAAATTTATGGGGAAATAGATCATTGAGACTAACGATGAATAATACAATGATTCAATGGGTAACTGAAAGTACAAGATATAGAGGAAAAGATAAACCATCAAGATTGGAACTATTATTTACCAAAGGAATATATCTGGAAAAAAGATACTAATTATGAGTGCCACTTTGGAAGGAGTGACCATGTGGTCCTGAAAATTGAGATTAAGGAAAATATGGAAAACAAACAGAAGGAGTCATATATACATTGAGCCCACGAAATTGGAGGGAGCACTGTGCTGCAATTAAAAGTTTTTTTTTTCACTAAAACTGACTGGATGAAAATTAAGAAATTAAAGGACGTACAAGAGAAATATGATCTCTTCCTGATGATATACGAACAGAGGGTAAAGGAATATGTTCCATTTTATAAAGTAATTGGAGGAGGCATTTGCTATTGGCTAGCGTGGGTGTAGACCAGCTCAGAGTCCCGAATTTAAGTCCTGCAACAGGCTGGCCACTATTCTTTGGAAAAACTTCGAGTGGCCAAAGATCACCCACATGCTGCCAACAATATCCTTGACTGGGACTGCAATGGGAAATGTAACAAGGAGCTTCCATGGGCAGCATGACCTTCTCAACAAGAAATGAGGTGTCTCTTAAAAAATCTAACAGGCGGAGGCTGACCATTAGCTTATAGGGTGCGCAATAGGGGTTTCCCAGTCCATCCATAGGTGTGCAATTATGATGCAATTATGGAGTTCCTACAGCCTGAGCTGTGGCTCACACTCGCACGCTCTCCAGCCTGAGCTGTGGCTCGCAATCTACGGGTTAAAAAAAGCCTCCATCTAGCTTACTTGCGCCATTAGACAATAAAAATAATAATTAAGTAAAAGAAAAAAAAGAGTGATTCAATAGAAAGTGTGAAAGATTACAAAGAGAAGAGATGAAGCATGGAGGAGAATGAAAAGAAAACCGATTCAGGTCCTTTTGCTTTTCTTTCATTCAATTCTTTTCTCATTTCTCATTTCTCTTCTCCTATCTTCTCTATTTATTCTAATTTTCCAAATATATTTTTTTCTCTTATGTCCTTGTGGAATTTTAAAGTCAGATTCAGTAGTAAATAATTTCTGAAAATTCTTAAATTCTTATTTTAGCACTTCTCTCATTTTTGGGGGGTCCTCATATACTACTTCCTTATTGTTCGTCAATTTAGTTATATTTTCTTTGTTTTATTTTCCCATTCATAAATCTGTAAAACAGCTTAGGTCCTTCCTTGCATTTGTCAACTATATATTTTTTATATCTTTTCTTCTTTTCTTACCCTTACATATTCATTCCTTTCTTCGTTCTCTTCCATGCTTCATCTCTTCTCTTTTTAGCTCTCACAGTTTCAGTAAAACAACTCGTTATTTATTAATTTATTTAATTCCTATTTCTTATACAGTGGAACCTCGGTTTTTGTGATTAATTCATTCAAAAAAGTTCGACAAAAACCGAATGTATGAAAACTGAAGCAATATTTCCCACAAAAAATAATGTAAATCCAATTAATCCATTCCACACATCAAAAATATTAACAAAAAATACATTTTATTAAGTATAACTACAGTTATACATACAGAAAATAATGAGAAATAGATGTAAATGACTAATGAAATGGACAAATGAATACATATTTAACATCACTTTTACCTTTATTAAAGACTTCTGTTGCCTTACCACACTGTGTATGCCAGTTCGTTTGTGCCAGTCACTTGTGAGCCTGACCTGCTCAGAGGAGAACGTGCTACTACTCGCTCGCGCAAACAAGGGATACCAGGTTGTATTTATCCATAACAGATGTTTTATTGTGTTATTGTGTGTCAACACAAGGGACACCAGGCTATATTTTTACCATAACAAGTATTTTATTGTGTTTTGTGTGCATTTTGGGGAAAAGTTATTTAGATGGCTGAGTGTGTGGTACTTAATATAGACGAGGGGGTTACAGGTATGAAGGGTGGAATGGTGAGGTGTGGTTCCTGCGGAATGGAGAGACAATGCATGGTAAGTGAATGTAAATTGCGTTAGGTGTTAGCTAGAAACGTAGCTTTAGAGGAAGAGGTTAAGGAGGTGAAAGTTTTGTTGGCACAGACGAGGCAACAGATGCTAGAGGTAAGGCAGAAGCTAGCGTCAGGTCTCGAACGTCAGGTCAGACACAAGGGGGGGATAGTTGGAGGGTTGTGGGTAGAGGAGGGAAAGGGAGGGTGAGCCCTCCCTTGTGTTAGGTGGAATTTCCTCCCCTGTGTGAAGTAGAGTGTAGCAACAAGTTTGGCTTGTTAGCTTCACAGGAGGAGGAAGAGGTCGTGATAGAAGTAGGAGCAGGTGAAGGGGATAGGACACCCAAGGCGAAAATAGTGAGGAAGAAGTTAGATGGGAAGGAGAGGAAGGAAGGTGGGAAGGTGAGGAAGGACAGGGAAAGGTTAGAAGGGTCGCAGGAAGTGTTAGTTCTGGGTGACTCCAGGATTAGGTATTTAAATGAGACTTTCTGTGAGGCCGACAGGGCGAGGAGGATGACGTGTTGTCTTCCTGGGGCCGGAGTGCAGGACGTGGTAGAGAGATACAAGAGGGTAGTGGAGGGGACAGGGAAGGAGGCGTTAGTGGTGGTTCACGTGGGCGTGAACGATGTAGGCAGGGTAAGGTCAGAGGAGCTAGTGGATAGGTATAGGGAGCTTCTGAGGGAGATAAAGGAGAGTGGTAGGAGGTGTATAGTGTCAGGGATGCTTCCTAGACAGGGGGTTAGAGGCTGGTGGCTCTCACATGCCCTTGGCCTCAACGAGAGGTTGATGAGGATGTGTGGGGAGGATGGGATGGGTTTTATGGATGAGTGGAGCAGGTTCTATGGGAGACAGGAGCCGTATGCCAGAGATGGAGTACACTTCAGTAGGAAGGGGGTGCAGGATCTTAGTGAGTGTCTTGAGAGGGCAGTTAGGCAGTCCAGTCAGGGAAACTAAATATTAATAGAGGTAAGGGTAATAGTGACAAAGGACGGGGTAAAGAGAGGGAGGTACATGAACATGTCTTTTATACAAACAGTAGAAGTGTAATTAATAAGATAGACACACTTAGAGGTATCGCATGTGTTGATGAGTTGGATATTATAGGTATTACAGAAACTTGGTTAGATATTGCAGGCAAACATTTCTTATCTTAAGTAGGAATAGATGGGTACACTTTTTTCACAGGGATAGAGAAGGGAGGAAAGGGGGAGGTGTAGCACTGTACGTTAGAAACACATTAAATAGCTATGTCAATACCACAATAAAAACAGATAAGAATACGGAATCATTATGGATTGACATTATTATAAGAGGGAAAAAGTTTGTTGTAGGGATTATATACAGGCCATCGGATTTAAACGAAGCAGCTAGTGCATCCCTGATGCAGGAGCTTGCAAGGGCATCTAGGTATAACAATGTGTGCATTATTGGGGACTTTAATTATAGGAGAATAGACTGGGATAGTATGACAGGAGACGGGTGCTCGGAGGAATTCTTAAATGTCGTCCAGGATGGTTTTTCACACAACTTGTAAGGGAACCAAAGTGACAGGGAAATATTTTAGATCTGGTCTTTACGAATAATGAAACAGGTCAGCCAGGTTGAGGTAGGAGCTAGATTTGATGTTAGTGACCACCATGAAATTAGATTCAAGATTAATGCAAAGAGAAAAGTAGAACAAAACACTGCTTTAGTACCAGATTTTAGAAAAGCCAATTACCAGAGTCTCAGACACCACCTCCAGAGTATAGATTGGGAGGGAATAGGAGTAGGCAGAGAGGAGAATCAAAACATTGAGGTAGAATTGCATTATAATAGCATAGTTAGGGAAATTCATACAGGGCAGGAACAGTATATACCTAACAGGAGGATTAGGTCAAATAGAAATTATCCAAAATGGATGAATAACAGCATTAGAAGGGAAATTAGATTAAAAATGGGACTCTATAGGAGAATTAAAAGGGGAGAAGTACAGGTAGTAGGGCAGTATAATGACCTAGCTAGGAAAGTTAAAAAAGGATATTAGGACTGCAAAGAGGAATTATGAGGTTAGGATAGCTAGAGATGCCCAGAAGAATCCAAAGGGATGCTATCAGCTGTATAAGGCTAAAACAAAGGAAAGAATAGAACCTCTTATAGGAATGGATGGCAGATTGATAGAAAATGGTGAGGAAATTAGTAAGGAATTAAATAAATACTTCTTGTCCGTATTTTCTAAGGAAGAGTCGGGTAGGGAACTGGAGCCAGTACAGATCTTTAGGGGACAAGAGGTTGATAAATTAAGCGAAATAGTCATAAGTAGGGAAGTAGTTAGCAAGGAAATAGATAGACTTAAAAAGACTAAATCTCCAGGGCCGGACGACATTTTTCCAAGGATTCTTAAGGAATGTAGAGAAGAACTCGTTAAACCCATTGCAATGATTTTTAGAAAATCCCTAGACACAGGAGTAGTTCCTAGGCTATGGAGACAGGCAAATGTAGTTCCTATATTCAAGAAAGGAGATAAGGCAGAAAGTAGTAACTACTGCCCAATCAGTTTAACATCAGTGGTAGGCAAGATGTTAGAAGCTATCATAGTGTACAGAGCACGACTGTCCACCTACCATTCACTGTGATCCCTTTAAGGAATCACTGGTTAAATCCTTATATTCTTCACACTCGTTCGGCTATTAAATACCTTGTTAATTTTAGAGTAGGGACAATTAGCTGAGGGATAATGGGAAGAAGTATAAGTGCCATTAATACAGAAACTCGTGACATCACTCGAATCGAGTGGTATATAAGCGGATGTGGTAGCGTGGCTCAGTCTCATTGTGTCCAGACTACAGCTAGAAAGGTAAGGGATTCGTGTGTTGCTAGGGGAAGTGAAAACACGTGGAACCTTCCTACTAATATTCATGTCTAACCTAAAACTGTCCTCCTGGATACAGCTCCCGAGAAGATCAGCACATGACTGTCTTCTTATTGCTGGAGCTTCTGAAGCTACCTGTGAGGTTGACTTGAGCTGTGGACGAGGAGGCAGGAAATACATGGTGACATCAGTGCAGTGAGTGCTATTCGACTACTTCTCCCCATTAGTCTCCTCACGTAATTAGGTAGGGTTAACTAGATATTTTCATGTGTGTGTTAACATGTCGTGTATGGCAATTTACAGTTTGTGTATTGTAATGTGTCGTGTGTAGTAAGACAAGTGTTTGTAAAAACACCACACGAATCCAGCAAGTTGTGTTTCTCACTAGTCAACAAGTAAAGTCTGTTTATTTATTTATTTTACTCTTTTCTATTCTTTCATCGGCCTTAGGGAAAGGACCTAATAGAAGGGTAGTCGTGATAGCAGTGGTATAGGTAGAATTAGTGGTGTAGGTAGTGGTGGCAAGCGGTACAGTGGTGACAACAGTGGAGGTTAGTACTGACTTGGTATAATGGGATTGGTACAGTGGTGGTAGCGGTGTAGATGTGTGAATTACACATCAGCCCACGTTGTCCGGAGAATGCTACGCAGTGCCTCATGTGCTAGTTAGGTAGTTAGTTAGGCTCCCCCTTTCAGTTAATTTTTTTTTCTCTTACAGAGTAGTGATTAGTGATTGGTGATTAGGATATTTACATAGTGTGAATAGTGATGCATTGTGTTATTATTTTTTTTAAGTGTTAGTGGTATTAGTTCTGATGCACTCAAAGTCTCCTCTGCGGGCACAGGTCCCCAGGTCATTAGGTGAGTTGCGGTCTTCGGGTCGCCGAGCACCTTTCCTCCCACCGCATCTGCGTGGATGCGTCTTGACTAAATTTAAAAAGGATTTTTTTTTTTTTTTTTTTTTCGTGATATATATATATATTTTTTTTCTTTACTTTAACTTTTGATTAGGGTGATTAAGATTTGACTCACGGGTTAGATTTGAAAGAGAAAGAGGATTTCTTTTCTTAGGTTGTGTGGATCGCTTCTCCCCTGATTAAATTTTAATTATGAATTCTCAAATGGACTTGTTAGGAGATGAATCGTGGATTTCCCAGGAGGAAGTAATAGAAGAAGTGGGTGAACAAGCGGTTGGTGGAATAATGAAACAAGACTGTTCAGAAGTAGATCATCACGATCAGGGGGAAATGGGATCGTTAGAAAGGGAAGTGGATAATTTAAGGCATTGTGTTGAGAATTTACTATGTGAACTGCACTGCAGGGAATCTGCACCCCCACTTGAAAGACCAGTTAAAATCTTTTTGAAGCCACGTGATATCCCATAGTTTTCTTGTCACAGGTAGAAAGTTGTTCTCAGTTAACAGAAGAACGACAACAAATAGTTCAGATGCGAGTAGATGCGCCCCTGGCACTATTTATTCAGAATATCCTTAATAAAGAAGTTATGTCATGGGAGAACTTTAAGAAACGCCTAACTACTGAATTCACCGACCAAAGTGAAGACCGTATTTCACCTCCTCCTTCTAGGCATCAGTGTTGAAACCCCCATGGCGTCTAATAAGTGTGCGTAGCTAGGTTAGGTTAGATGAGGTTAGCCTAGTAATTTTGAGGCACGGACTATTTATTTCTAGGCAAAGTACGATGCTTTTTCATTTTGAGAAACCTAACCCTAACCCCAACCTAACCCTTACCCCAAACTAACCTAACATTGCGGAGCTGTAACCAGATACTGGTCTTACCTACTGAGGCGGTGGGTATACAAAAATTAAAACAAATGTTTTTAATAGTTTCCAGAAGTTGATATATATTGCATGATATTCTGCAACCTTAATTCTATCTGACATGGAAATATTATCCTCGGAAGAAGATGCTACACACACTTATTAGACTCCATGATGGTTTCAACACTGCATCATGCCTAGAAGCAGGAGGAAGGCAGAGCGTAGGTATACATCAGCTGATTGTGGGAGGAGCATAAAGATTAATGGCTGCACCCAGACGCTTCCCTTTGACTCGGAGTAACCATTGAGTGCAACTGTAAATACTGTACATACAACTTAGGTTAAGGTAAGCCAAAAAGTATATGGGTAAATCTGCATAACTACTACTCGGACGATATCGATATAAATATGAAGTTGTATATACTATACATAGTGTACTCAATACATCTGTGAAGGTTTCAGGCGATGCTCATCATTATTTACCTGGCAAAACATCTTTCAAGTTAGGTTAGGTTAGCTTATGGTTAGGTTACGATTAGATTAGGTTATGTTAGTTTTGGTTCGGTTAGGTTTGGTTATATAAGGTTTTTATATTTTATTGCCTGAAACTTATGCGTTTCACCCTAGATTTTTTTCTGGATTGCCATATTATGGCCTTTAACCAAGCAACGGACTTTTTACACTAACGGACAGGGCTCCCTCCACATTAATTCGTTAAATCGAGGGTTGACAGTATCTTGCACTTCCTTTTCTCATTTTTATTTAGTCAGTTCCATTAAAAAACTCCTTCATTGCATATAGTTTGCTTATGCATAATTCCATGTTTTCTTTTATATGATTCATACTATTTGTCTTCTATATCTCCATCCTATATCTCAATTTTGCAGGACCACATGATCACTCCTTTGAAATGGGCATTCATAATTAGTATTTTTTTCCAGATTTATTCCTTTGGTAAATAAGAGGTCTATTCTTGATTGTTTATCCTCTCCTCTATATCTTTTATAATCATTTACCCTTTGTACCATTGTATTATTCATCGCTAGTCTCATAAATTTATTTAATTAAATATTTTTTCACCTCATCCTTCAAACGTCTTCTACTATATTTCACTACGATTAAAATCTCATACCAGTGTAACTCTTTGACTGCTTTTGATAGTATTTTCTAGGCTTTGGAGAGTATCTTTATTATTTCTTGATGTTCTTTTTTTGTCCAATTTTTGGTTTTCTGGAGTACATATGCAACTACTTTTTTTTGGTGTTAGTGTCTTTTTTTACATAGTTGGGCTATGTTCTTGCTGTCCTGTTTCCAAATCTACTATAATCCAGTTTCTTTTGAAATCAAAAATATTTGTTGCATTAATCATTTGTGCATCAAGTTTATTCCAGGCTTCTATGCTTCTATATGGGAAGCTGTATTTATTTCATGTCTGTCTTGCAGACCGTGTCCTGTATTTCTGTCGTCCCACACAAACAGCTCTGTCAATTTTTTCCAGATCTTTTGAGGCTCTATACATTGCTATAAAGTCTCCCCTTTCTCTTATTTTCTCAAGAGTTGGGAGTTTCAGCCAAGATAGTTTTTCTTCATACAGTAAATTTCTCAGGCTTGGAGCCATTTTTGTAGCCCTTGTCTCAGGTACCTCATTTTAGGTGGTTGTCAGTCTGGTTTATAAATAGTTAGATATATAGATAATTTGTACACTTCTTAGGTGCAGTCTTGCATGTATGGGAAATGGTGTCTGTAAAAATAAATGCATAATCAAATTGTAATATAAGATATTTATTTTTGTCATATATGGTATTGAGTTAGATTCTTATTTCTTACATTTATAAAATCTGAGAATATCATACAGATTTGAGGATGCAGAATGGCTGAAGCATTTGGAGCCAGATGGATCATTACTCTATGTGGAGTCATATGTGTCAAGCACTGTACGAGAGAAACAAGTACAAGCACTGAAGGCTGCTGGTACATCAGACAGGAAGCCAACCTTTTCTCTTCCTTCAAAAGATATAAAGAAACAAAGTATGTTTGTCTTGAAATCTAAAAAGTCAGGTATTATAAATTAAGTGATTTAGTTACCTCTGTGACATAAAAAGATCTTACATATTTTCATAAAATTATTTGTGGTATGAGGTGAATGAATATTACGAAATTTTTTATAATTTTTTACACATTTAATTCAAGGAGTTTGATGAGGAAAAGTATATATATATATATATATATATATATATATATATATATATATATATATATATATATATATATATATACTAAAACCTCGATATAACGAACCAATTGGGGCAGGGTGTTAAAACCTCGATATAACGAACCAATTGGGGCGGGCTGTCTGACGCTATATCCGATAATTTGTTATATCCGAAGTTCGGTAAAATTACCGAACGAGTTCGCTATATACGGGATTTCATTAGTTAAGATGTATTCATACAGAGTTGTTACAGGGGTACTGAATTTAAGTGGATGGAGAAGGAGTCCTCGAAGTTATTTTTCAGTAGGTAGTACTGTAGGTAATAGGTACGTAGTAGGTAGCAAGTGGCGAGAACATGAGCGCGACCAACCCTTCGCAATGAGAGCTAACTGTGGACTGAGTGGCATACGCATCGGGGCGTTCATGTTCAAACAAAGTGGAGAGTTCGACCGGCTCACCCCACGTCTCGGATATAACGAACTTTGGTTCGGCCAGGAAATGACGTTCGTTGTATCCGAAATTCGCTTTAAGCAAGTTTGTTATCTCGAGGTTTTACTGTATATATATATATATATATATATATATATATATATATATATATATATATATATATATATATATATACATACATACATACATACATACATACATACATACATACATACATACATACATATGTATATATATATATATATATATATATATATATATATATATATATATTTTTTTTTTTTTTTTTTTTTTTTTTTACATTAAAAAAGTATTGGCTAAGGGAAAAAATAATTAAGTATAAAAAAAATCCCGCTTATCGCCAGACCCTGTAAAGAAGATAGTAGGAGAAAAAAATAAAATATGGGGGGGGCAGTTCAATTTAGTGTGAGAGGTGTCTTGGCACTCCTCTTTTGAAAGAGTTTAAGTCATAAACAGATGGAAAAACAGACAAAGGAAGAGAGTTCCAGAGTTTACCAGTGTAAGGGATGAAAGAGTGAAGATACTGGTTAACTCTGGCATTAGGTAGATGGACAGAATAAGGATGAGAAGAAGTAGAAAGTCTTGTGCAGCGAGACCGCAGGAGGAGGGGAGGCATGCAGTTAGCAAGTTCAGAAGAGCAATCAGCATGAAAATAGCGGTAGAAGATAGATAAAGAAGCAACATTGCGGCGGTGTCTTAAAGAGTCAAGACAGTCAGTTAGAGGAGGATAGTTGATGAGGCAAAATGCTTTAGACTCCACCCTGTTTCAAAGAGCTGTATGAGTTAAGCCCCCCCCAGAGATGAGAGCCATACTCCATACATGGGCAGATAAGTCCCCTGTACAGAGCCAGCAGCTGAGAGGGAGAGAAAAATGGACGCAGACGCCATAGGATACCTAACTTCTTGGAAGCTGATTTAGCAAGAGTAGAGATATGAAATTGCCAGTTTAGATTTTTAGTAAAGGATAGACCGAGTGTGTTTAATGTGGAGGGGAAGGGAAGTGAGTGTCGTTGAAGAAGAGGTGATAGTTATCTGGAAGGTTATGTCGAGTAGATAGTTGTAGAAATAGAGTTTTTGAGGCATTGAACAAAACAAGGTTTGTTCTGCCTCAATCAGAAACTAGTGAAAGATCAGGAGTTAAGCGTCCTATAGCATCTCGCCTTGAGTCATTTAATTCTTGTTGGGTTGGGCGTCGGTTGTACGACATTGAAAAATGCAAGGTGGTGTCATCAGCATAGGAGTGGATAGGGCATTGAGTCAGATTTAGGAGATCATTGATGAATAATAGAAAGAGAGTGGGTGATAGGACAGAACCGTGAGGAACGCCACTGTTGATAGTTTTAGGAGAAGAACAGTGACCGTCCACTACAGCAGCAATAGACCGGTCGGAAAGGAAACTGGAGATGAAGGTACAGAGAGAAGGATACAATCCGTAGGAGGGTAGTTTAGAAATTAAAGATTTATGCCAGACTCTATCGAAGGCTTTCGACATGTCAAGGCCGACAGAAAAGGTTTCACCGAAGTCCCTAAAAGAGGATGACCAAGATTCAGTTAGGAAAGCAAGAAGATCACCAGTAGATCGGCCTTTACGGAAACCATACTGGTAATCAGAGAGAAGGTTGTCAGCTGATAGATGCCTCATTATCTTCTTGTTAAGGACAGACTCAAAGGCTTTAGAAAGACAGGAAATCAAAGCTATAGGGGGGTAGTTAGAAGGATTGGAGCGGTCACCTTTTTTAGGGACAGGTTGAGTATGAGCAAACTTCCAGCAAGAAGGATAGGTAGAAGTAGAGAGACACAGATGAAGAGTTTGATCAGGCAGTGAGCGAGTTCGGAAGCACAGTTTTTGAGAACAATAGGAGGGACTCCATCTGGACCGTAAGCCTTCTGAGAATCAAGACCAGAGAGGGCCTGGAAAACGTCATAATAAAGAATTTTAATTTTAGGGATGAAGTAGTCAGAGGGTGGAGGAGTAGGAGGAATATGCTCAGTATCATCCAAAGTAGAGTTGGTAGCAAAGGTTTGAGCGAAGAGTTCAGCTTTAGAGAAAGAAGAGAAAGCTGTGGGGCCATCTGGTTGAAGTAAAGGAGGGAAAGATGAAGAAGTAAAATTGTTAGAGATATTATTGGCTAGATGCCAGAAATCACGAGAAGAGTTAGAGTTGGAAAGACTTTGACATTTTCTATTAATGAAAGAGTTTTTAGTAAGTTGGAGAATAGATTTGGCATGATTACGGGCAGAAATATATAGGGCATGAGTTTCAACAGATGGATGGCTACGGTATCGTTTGTGAGCCGCCTCTCTATCATTGACAGCACGAGAACAAGCAGAGTTAAACCAGGGCTTTTTAGCTTTAGTATTAGAGAAAGTATGAGGAATGTATAGCTCCATGCCAGAGACAGTCACCTCTGTTATGTGCTCGGCACAAAGAGAAGGATCTCTGACATGGAAGCAATAATCACCCCAAGGAAAATCAGAATAGTACTGCCTCAGGTCCTCCCACTTAGCAGAGTTGAAATGCCAGAAGCACCTCTGCTTAGGCGGGTCCTGAGGCTGCACTGGAGTGATAGGACAGGTAACAGAAATAAGATTGTGATCGGAGAAGCCCAACGGAGAGGAAAGTTTAACAGAGTAAGCTGAAGGGTTGGAAGTTAGGAAAAGATCAAGAATGTTGGGCGTGTCTCCAAGGCGGTCAGGGATATGGGTAGGGAACTGCACTAGCTGCTCTAGGTCATGATGGATAGTAAAGTTGAAGGTTTGTTCACCAGATTGGTCAGTGAAAGAAGATGAAAGCCAAAGCTGGTGGTAAACATTGAAATCCCCTAAAATGGAGATCTCAGCATAAGGAAAGTGAGATAGGATGGGCTCCACTTTGGAAGTCAAATAGTCAAAGAATTTTACATAGTCAGAGGAATTAGGTGAGAGATATACAGCACAGATGAATTTAGTTAGAGAGTGACATTGAAGTCTTAGCCAGATGGTAGATGGTATATATATATATATATATATATATATATATATATATATATATATATATATATATATATATATATATATATATATATATATTATATATATATATATATATATATATATATATATATATATATATATATATATATATATTATATATATACATACATATATATATATATATATATATATATATATATATATATATATATATATATATATATATGTGTGTGTGTGTGTGTATATATATATATATATATATATATATATATATATATATATATATATATATATATATATATATATATATATATATATATATATATATATATATATATACATATATATATATATATATATATATATATATATATATATATATATATATATATATATATATATATATATATACATATATATATATATATATATATATATATATATATATATATATATATATATATATATATATATATATATATATATATACCCTAACAAATTTAACATCAATTTCAGTATTTTTTTCAGGACACATATAGCAACATCAAATTATAGTAGTGAAAAATAGAGCAATGACACAGTCGAATGAGATCAACCTAACATCACTATTGTCTGTATGTAATTTTAACTTGCTTCCTTAATATCTAACCTGTCACATATAGTTTGTTTATAGTTTATGGTTGGAATAAGTATCATAGTGTAACTACACAAAATTGTTTGTTTCACTGTCAGCACCTTGTCTACAACAAAACAAAGGGGAACTTAAATGCATGCTGACAAGAAAATAAATGTGATGAATAAGACCCTCGTGCTCATCCTGGCATTTTCACTGCAAATAATGGTCTGCTAATTGATTTCCGTAACTCATTCTCAATTTACATAAGTTACAGAGTTAAGACTAGAAGTTTGATGGTATGTATACTTATTATGTAACTACTCCTATTGGATCAACGCGATGTGGATTAGTAGGCAGGCCTACTGTACACGTCATTCTTAATGGATTTTTTTTATGAGGCAGATGTAGGTTTACAAATAGCTAAAAACATGTTTGAGGTAGTATAACTAATAAGGGATTGGTATTGAATTCTATGAGAGTTTTTGCAGTTTGATATAGTATATGTTGCTTTTTGTGTTGTCATGAATGGAACTACCACATAAGAAAACAGTATTTTGTAAGACTAGTAGATGTACTAGCAATAATCAATTTCTTTGTTCAACCAATCTATAATTATTCTTTGTCAATTTATATATATGTCCATCTATCTATACACCGGATTGTTATCCCCTTAAGAGGGGATAGCCAAAACAAGGTATGCATACACACACCCATGCATATACATACATATGCTCGTCTCACTAGCCTTCTGGCCCCAAAAGGAGAAAAGAAGTGCATCCTGGCCAACATAGTGTATCAGATCAGTCATGCAAATGGAACCGAGGATGGGGGTCGTATTCTCAACAGGATCCCATGGTTTACCCTTGCCACTTCATATTCAACTCATGCTCTCTCCCTGCACTCTCCTACAAAAACACAAGATGCAGATTGGGAAGGGAGTCTCCCTGAACCCTGGCATGCCTTGTCTTGGCCCCTCTTTACGGGTACAACAGCCTGGTATATAAATATAGATAAGCAATAAGGAATTATCATCAGGAAACTCAGTGTAATGTTATCAGCTGGTAGAAGCCAATGCTTTTATTTATGAGGTAGCTCGCTTTCTGACACAGCTATTATGTTTTTGATTCATTCAACTATGTATATAGAAATATTACATTTATTTTTACATGACTTATCTTTATGAAATCTAGAAGGGAGAGCAGAAAAAAAACTTGGATGTAAGGAAGATGCCTCATTGTTTACCACCTCAAGCCACCATAATATGTACACCATCAATCTTCATGGTTTGTGGAGACATTACTCTCCCCTTCAATCTGTGCCTCATGGTTGGGGCTTTGCCCTGTGGTGGGGGCTACATGAATTCTATCATCATGTTTTCTGCAGTTTGTAAAAGGCGACAAAAGGAATAGAGTAAAGGTCCTAGGAAGCCCCTCCTCTGTCTACTCCCATGTCAAAAGATATTTTATATAGATTGTGGAATTTTTAGACTGCATCCCTTTTCTCTAATATATATAGAATTTTCAGGTCTAGTTTTCCTAAAATTTATCAAAGAAGAGCAAAATACCTCTTTACACTAGAAGTGTAATTTAATTGCTTTCCTCATGTCAGTTTATTTTACAATTATAATGGATATCTTTAGAAATATGAGTTAAGTTGTTCAAGAAAAATACATGGTGACTAAAGTGATTATGAATGCAATGTTTACAGACAAACTACTAGGACTGTTGAAGAGGCGCCCAAGTGTTCGGATGAAAGGCAGCCCCCGTATTGGACTGGCAGGCGAGGTTGGAAGTAAGTGTGGAGCTGAACTATCTCCTACTCCCAAAGTAACTTTCAGGGACAATCCAAGTGGAGAAGTGAGGAAGGTGAAGCTCCAAGTAAGTACTATTTGCTCTTGATTGTCATTCACTGCATGGGACTTTTTAAGCTGTTTTTCTGTTTTTTCATAAACAGTAGACTCTTGAAATGTTGCACCAATTTATCCACTACATGAAATCTGTGCTTATCTTACTTTTCCACTTTCGTATTTATCATCATATGTTCAAAATATTCAGCAAACAGTTCCAGTAATGACAAAGTAACAAGAAAGATTAGAAATGTGTTGATATTGGATAAAACCTCAATGTAATGAATAGTTTAAGGTGAGGAGATAGTACAACATCTATTGCCAGGTTAATGGGTATCAATGAGTCAAATTAGTTAACAGTTTGCCCACAAGGTAAAAAGGTTAAGTGGGGGCACACGCTGTAGCTGCGAGTAGGTGCGGATGCTCATCCTATTACATAAGCCTTTGAGCCTGTGGTGGAAATTAATCTGTTATCCCGGGACACAGAACCACTGTGACATCCGAGTTTCAACAGTCTACCTTCTTCAGGTTTACCTAGGTACCCTTTTGGGAGGATGAACAGGAGGGTGAGCTGTGTGCTGACTGCCCTCGTCCATGATCAAACTCAGGCCAGCAGATTCATAGTCAGATGTACTAACCACTGTACCACTGAGCCTACCAGGCATTTGCCAATATTAAGAATATATTTGCTCACACGTAGGAGTAAGTTTGCCCATACTGAATTCACTTAAACCACAAGTTTGTTTGTTTTATTCATGTATACAGAAAGTCCCAAGGGTACATGTCATTTCATACTGAATCGATTGGTACTCAAGACACTTCATATTCAAGATATTTCCGCACCAGTGTTTTTGGTAATTAGAACATTTCTGCACCAGTGTTTTTGGTAATCAGAACATTTCTGCACCAGTGTTTTTGGTAATCAGAACATTTCTGCCTCAAACTATTTGTGACAAACTATTTCATTAAGACATTTAATTCCCAAACCAGTAAAGTTTATCTGGGAAGCACTTAAATTACTGAAACTATGACATGTTCACGAACTTTACACACACACACACACACACGCACACCTCTCTCTAAGTCAAGACGTGTGTCCTGGTGCTCCCACAGCAAAGGTGAGACTGTTGACCTCCCATCCCATAGGCTTAAGCTCCAGCAACATCAAACTTCTAGTGAACGTTAATGACTTGTGTGTATACATGTCACAACAATCTACTCCGTGAACAATGTGCATTCCCTCTTTGGGGAGGCGATGGTACAGTGGTCAAGAGTTCAAGCATGCAAACCTAGGGTCCCGGGTTCGATCCCCGATGTCCAATACCACTTTGGTATTACCGCAGAGTGGCCAAAGACTACCCAAATTGCTGCCATACTGTCCTCAGAATGGAGCTATGTTTATATGCATTTGAGGCTTTAGCAGCAATAGCCTCTCCTTCTCAACATATTCAAGAGAGAACGTAAACATTCGAGGCATCACTATAAAAATAAATCCAAAAACCTACACCAAATAACAGGCAAGAGGCAAGTCCATCCTGCCTCTATAAAGCCTATTGGCGCCAACTTATTGCTACCAACCCAGGGAACCTTTGCATCTAACCAAACCTATTGCAGGGCTAATGTAACCTAATTAACCCTCCATGGCTAACCTAACCTAACCTATCCTTGCAAGGCTAATGTAACCTAACCCTACGTAGCTAATCTAACCAAACCTATCCCTGCAGGGCTAATGTAACCTAACTAACACTCCCTGGTTAACCTAACCAAACCTATCCCTGCAGGGCTAATGTAACCTATAATTAACCCTCCGTGGCTAACCTAACCAAACCTATCCTTGTAGGGCTAATGTAACCTAACTCTAACCCTACGTAGCTAACCTAACCAAACCTATCCCTGCAGGGCTAATGTAACCTAACTCTAACCCTAAGTAACTAACCTAACCAAACCCAACCCTGCAGGGCTAATGTAATCTAACTAATACCCTAAAATAACCAGTAAAGCACCAAGCCTAGAGAGACGAGGGAGTATAAACATTTTGAGGTGCTGCATGCATGGCATAATCTGCCCTCCCTCCCTTCTTTCAAACGTGACATTGCTAGATAATAAAATGGACAAAGTGATCATGACAGTGAGATCTACGTGAGCACACATAGTGGCCATAATGGAAGCCTGGTAAATAATCCCTGAGGTGTGCACGATTGAAAACTTTGAATTATTTAACCATCTCTGGACTAATTGAAGAGGAGGTGGAGTGGCGTTGTTCTGCCACTCTGGCCTCAGCCCCTCACACCTCCGTGTCAATATCCTCGAGAGGGGTTGAGTACTTGTGGGTCATGCCTCTCTGCCACCCACTTGAAACAAATTCTGTCATATTTTATGTCATGTATCATCCCCTGCGCATGCCACCACTGCACAACTCCTCATCAACCACATCATTAACACTGCTGATGCCCTAAGAGTGAAATTCCCTGTTGCCAAGCTTATTATCTGTGGAGATTTCAACTGCTTGGATGTCAGTGACATCCTACACCAGCTGGACTTCCCCACCCATAATCAAACAACCGTCGACCTTATCATCACTGACCTGGCCCAGCAGTACTTGCCTGCCAGAGTGCTCCCCCTATGGATTGTAACACTCACCTCACCATCCTGTGGATCCTGGCACCCACCACCTCAGTGTTAAAGTCAGCTGTCACCAAACTCTGCCATGAGGGAGTTTGGGCAGTGGCTGGTGCAACACCCGTGGACTGAGATGACAGCTATTGATGATGTTCACACCAAATGGCTCAACTTTATGAACACAACCACTGCAGCCTTTCACCACTACTTCCCTATCAAGACCTTTCCAGTGCACTCATCTGACACCTTTTCAGTCATAATAAAGTTATACAACTAGTTGAATTAGTGCCCATTAATCAGGACTTAGTTCGTGCTAAGGAAGTTGTTATCTGTCACTAAGAACTTAAAGGGTTCCTACTATGACAAAGTTTTCATAACAAAAGATCTCACATTCAAACAGAGAGAGGAACTCAAAAAACGACTGTCTGCCCATTAAAACAATATCCACCCCCAGAATCCAGCTAATGCTACCGACAGTGCTGCTTTTGACAGTGGTCCTGTGGGTCAGTGTGCACGGGATAAGGTTGTGAGTGCTACTGTTGCTGCCGATGGCACCTCCAGCAGCACCTCTGATAGTCAAACAACAAAAAACTAAGTTCCTCCAAAATAACCCAACCCAAGCACTACAAATTACTGAATATTGCACTTACTAACCTAAATTGTTTAACTAACAAAGTTTTCCATGTTGATAAATTTTGTCGAGATGAGGATATCTCCATTTTTTCTATTACTGAATCTTGGCTTCAACCAATAATCTCTGATTCAATTGTTAATATTGATGGGTATTCTTTGTTTAGGCATGATTTTCTATCCACTGTTCCCAAGTTTGGTGTTTGTGTTTGTTAAAAATAATATTAAGGCTTGTGTATATTCTGACTCTGGCTCTTTACCTAACACTTTGACACTCTATCTTCCTACCTACAACCTCTATATCTTGACAGTCTATCGTCCTCCCTCTTATACTTATGAGGAAAATATTGCTCTTGTTGAATTTATCAATAATCTCAGTGCCAATAAGGAACTTGTGTTATTGGGCGACTTCAATCTGCCCACAATTTCTTGGCTGAATGATGTTCCTGACCAAATTATCTCAGTGTGTGACTCCATGTTTCTTGATCTCTTCCAAACTCTTGGTCTTCACTAGTGGGTTCGAGAACCAACTTTTATCCGTTCTGGCAATATTTTGGACCTAATCTTGACCTCTGATCCCGACTGTATTTAAGATGTAGTTGTGTTTCCACCATTTCCCCAATGCGGACTTAGGTTAGGTTAGGTTAGGTTAGGCAGAGGCCGGAAGCCTCCAGGCAGTGGCAGTGTTACGTACTGGGACATACATAGCAGCTCCAACAGAGGGAGGTGTTGGGAGGCGGGAGCCGTCAGTGTATAAGTGGAGGGAGTTGTGGTAGTGAGTGTGCAGGAGGTTGTTGAAAATTATCCTGCCCTGCACCGGACAGTGTGTCTTTGACCATTGTGTGTCTGTGTGCAGTGTCAAGGATATTAAGGAGGAGAGGGGAAACCAAGAGCCCAAAGGGGAAGTCTTCTCGAGAGGGAGAAAGGAGGGGCGGGGTCACCCGGAGGGAGGCAAAGAAGGAGAGGGCTCTTTCTACAAATGGTGTGTGGGCTTGATATGGTAGGGGGCCAAGAAGTGGTGCCCTACTCTGTCGGAGGAGGAGGGAGTGGAGGGTGTGGCAGCTGGGTGAGGATGCAAGTTTGGTGTAGGTGCGGACAAGGAGGGTGGAGCGTCGGTGTGACAGTGAGTATAGGGAGGATTCTGCCTGAAGGGCTGTGACTTGAGAGGACCTGAAAGCTCCCAGGGCTATACGCATGGCTGTGTTTTGAATGACATCCAATTTATGGAGAAGTGAAGGTGAGGCCGCCCCATAAACCTCACATCCGTAGTCTAAGTGACTCCGGATATAGGCACAATAGAAACGAAGGAGGGTATGACTGTCTGCACCCCACTTGACCCCTGCCAGGGACTTCATTAAGTTTAGTCTTTTAAGACGAGGTCACCAGGTAGTGTATGTGACTGCCCCAGGTTAGACGGGGGCCGTCCACTACTATGCCTAGAAACTTATGTTGGGTTTTGAAGAGAATGGGTGAACCTTTGATGGTGACCACAGGTATGTTGGGTATTCGCCTTCTGGTGAAGCACAGAAGGCTAGACTTCTGGGCACTCACCGTTAGGCCCCAACGTGATGTCCAAGAGTCTATGGCATCTAGCCCATGTTGAAGGTTAAGTTGAGCCTCCTGAATAGTGAAAGCAGAGCAAAGGAGGGAAATGTCATCAGTATATAAGAGTGCATGTGTGCATGGAGAAGAGGGAAAGTCTGAAAGTAAGACATTGAAAAGGAGAGGACTGAGAGGAGAACCCTGTGGGACACCTCTGGTGACTGGGTAAAACCTAGAGTAGGAGTTACCTATCACCAGAGAGAAGGACCTGGAAGACAGGAAGGACTGAACCCAATTGAGTGAGGAACCATTGAATCCCAGGCGGGAAAGTTTTTCAATAATGGCATTATGCGAAGAGGAGTCAAAAGCTCCTTTGAGATCAAGAAAAGCTACCAGAGTGAATTGCTTGTGATTAAATCCTTCCTGAATGTGGTGCTCTAGCTGGAGCAGGGCATCCAGGGTGCCCCGGTGAGGACGGAAGCCAAACATGTTAGGGGGAAGAAGGTGTTTGTGTTCCAACCACCATGTTAGTCTGTCATGCACTACGTATTCTAATATCTTACTGAAGTTAGAGAGTAGACTGATGGGCCTGTAGGAGGAAGCCTCCAACAGTTCCTTGCCAGGTTTGAGAATAGGAATTGTGATGGCATGACGCCACACAGAAGGGAACGTGCCAGACTGCCAGCTGGCGTTGAACACGTTCAGGAGGAGGAAGATCAGAGGATCTGGGAGGCGGCGAAGAAACTCATTCGGGACATTGTCCGGCCCCGTCGCCTTCCTAACAGACAGTGCTTGTAAAGCTGATGAAAGCTCCTGGGGAGTTATAGCTGTGCTAATTGTGTGGCCGTGTGAAGAAGGAGGTAACACAGGTGGAGGTATAGGGTCAGGGGAGCCGAGGACAGTGTGTATGTTGGAGGCAAGGCACTCGGCTTTTTGGACGTTGTTGACAAGGAGGACACCGTTACTAGTTAACGGGAAGGTGAGAGGGGGCTGAGGGTGAACCATCTTCCTGAAGAAAGACCAAGCCTGGGAGACTGAGGAAGAAAAGGACAGGGAGGCACAAAAGGAGGCCCATGCAGAACGTTTCTCATCAAGAATAACACACTTGCACTGGGCCTCTAAAAGTCTGAAGCGACTGCGAAGGGGAGGGATGGGATTCTTACGCCACATGTTAAAGGCATGTCGTTTGGCCTGAAGGGCTGCTGCACACCTTCGGGACCACCAGGGGACCCGGAAGGAGCGGGAGGGACGGGAAGTAATGAGGTGAAAGTGGTGGGACCCTACATCCACCAAGGTGTCTGTAAGGTATTGAATTTGACTTTGTGAGGGGAGGATGGTGGGAGGAGTTTTTGAATTGATCTCTTTTTGAAAAGAGCCCCAGTCTCCCTTTTTAAAGGACCAACGAGGTCTGCGTGATGAAGGGGGGGTGTTGGTATTGAAGGGAAGGAAATGACAACAGGAAGGTGGTCACTCCCCATGTAAGGGCCAGTTGTTATAGTGGTGAGGAGGAGAGGGCCATTCCCCAGGCAAAGGTCCAAGGTAGAGGGGTTCCCTGAAACTGGATCGGTCCTGGTAGGGAGGCCAGGTGGAGTAAGGAGAGAGAAAGTTGCACTGTCTGCCAGGAAGGTCGAGAGGGACAGACCCGAACGGTTTCTTCGGCTCCTGGGGAGGGCTGGTTACCAGAAGTCGTGACGGGTGTTAAAATCACCCATTATTAAAGCTGGGGAGGAAAGCTGTGAAAACAAATGCTGGAACTCCTGAAGGGAGATATCCAAGCATGGGTTGTAAATTAAAAGGATCTGAAGGGGCCCTGAGTTAAAGGTAATAGTCACCCCCAGGTGCTCTAGTCTGCCCCCGGGGTAGGGAGTGATAGTGAGAAGGCTAGAAGAGAGGGATTGGTGGACAAGCAGTAGCAGGCCGCCTCCTGCTCCGCCTGCCCCCCTGTCCACTCTGTAAGAAGAATAGTTGGGGAAGGAAGGGGAGAATGCGTCAGTGAGCCACGTCTCACAGACACCAACAACAAGAGGTGAATAGGAAGACAGTGTGGCTTTAATTAAAGACTGGAAGTTTCCAGTACAGGGACCGGGCATTCCAGAGTATGAAGTGAGAGGGGAGAACAGAATTCACTGCGTGAGTGATGTGAAGAATGAGAATAGTCCTGGCAAGCACTGGAGGAGGCTTTCTTGAAGGCTGTAACCTGTTAGGAGAAGATTGATAAATTTAAGTGCAAGTGGTGCTAATCCCGTAATGAAGGCAGATGAGGAGAGACCCGAAGGTGCCATAGGAGGCTCAAGGCATGCACTGCCCTGTAAGGGCAGGGTCTGCTGGGCTGCTGGCTGTGTGGCATGGGGCTGAAGTTCAGGCTGGGGAGATGTGGATTGAGGTGGGGGAGGGATGGGTTGAAGTAGGCGAGGAGCAGTATGAGGTGGGATAGGAGTGGGTTGGGGTAGAGGGCGAGGTGGTAGGGGTGTGGGGAGAAGGAATACCTCCTGTAAACGGGTATCCCTCCTAGGAGAGCTGGGGTAAGAGTGGGGTTTTGGCCGACGCCTGGGAGAGCGACGGCCCCTCTGGGATTTGGGTGTTTGAGGTGTGCATAGGTTAGTGGATGGGCATTGAGGGGTGGAGTAGTCCTGGGCAGCCAAAGGAATTACTGTGACCTTAGGGCTAAGTGGCTTAGGAGGGGCTGGTTGTGGGGCAGGTGCAGGTGGGGGTGCCTGAGGAGGTGTTGTATTCTCCTCTGGTGAGGAAGTTTGTCTGAAGGACCCTGGGCGGATGCCCCTCAGCTTACGCTTAACCTCCGTTATTGTGTGGTCAGACTCATGTTGGAGCTGCTGTAGTTGCAGTGCCTGGAGGTATGCCGGGCACTGCCTATAGGTGGGACGGTGGTTGCCATCACAGAAAAAGCATGTTTCAAGCCGGGCACAAGCCTCGGCGTCATGGTAACCACTGCACTTCCCACAGCGGATTTTGCCGTTGCAGGAGCCGTTGCCATAACCAAACAGAAGGCAGCGGGTGCACCTGAGGACAGGGAGGGTGTGGGGCCTAACACGGTACACTGCAGAGTTTAGGGCAATCCTATCAGGGAGGGCCCTTCTAAACTTAATACGAATGGCCATATTGGCCATCGTCTGCCCTTCCCTGGCAAAAGCTGGGAGTCTAAAAACGTCTATGATTTGAGTTGGGGCATCGTCAAGTATGGTAAGGTTGGTAAGTATGTCCTGTGTGGCCATTTTGGGGGATACTGGGTATATCCTCCCGAACATGTAAGTGGGGTCATCGTCTGTCACGACCCAACATTTAACAGACCACTCCCCCCGCGTGGTGACCGACTCAGGAGGTTGAGAGAGGTTTTTGAGGTTGGCTACCTCAAATTTTATGCCCCTGCCGCCACCTGTGATGGTTAGGGTCTTTTCAACATATTTTTTGCCAAATATGGAAGAGTAGATTGCCCTGGCCACTTTACCAGGGTGAATAAAGCACCTGTTCCTCTCAGCAGAGCGGATGATGATATATTTAGAAAAAGAGGGTTGCAGTGGTTGAGGTTGGCTTAGGGGCACAGCTCTAGCGTTAGGTGAGGGTGGTGAAGCAGCTACTTGGGCGAAGGAGCGATCATTGCATTTGGTGGACTTAGCTGAATGTTCGTGGGTCTCACCAGACGATGTAAAAAGGGAGCGAGTCCGTTTCAGGACCGTCGTGGTGGCGTCCATGACTCCATGTGGGCGTCCATGTGGACGGCAGCGTGGGCGGCGGCAGCTGCCGGTGGGTCACAGCCGTCGTCAGTCAGCATGAGTCCATTTGCCGTTCGTCGGCTGTCGATGCGGCGGGACTCGATACTGCAGTAAATCCTGCACTTGGGCACTTGGGCACTTGTATGCACCCACCGAACCGTAAATAAGGTTGGGGTGGCGTGTGTGATTGCGGCTGAGAGAGGTAGGTCTGCACTCTACCGTGGTTCTAGCGCCATCCACCATCTCAAACAGATCAACAACAGACGGTGGTACTCCAAAAGTAAAGCTCTCTGTGGTCTTGATAAGCACTCTTCCCTTGCACCTCATACTTTTCTCCCTCCCTCTTGGCCGAGGAGATTAACTTGTTTCGCCACTATATGTCAAAGCCATTCTCCTCTTAAACTCGCCTATCTTCCTTCCCACTCCCCGCCCACCATTATCCAGAAAGCTGATGTAGTCACTAAAATATGTAAATTCAAACTAAACAGGTCCACCACTCCAATGACTTGCCCATCAAAATTAAAAAGAATTTGCCCCATAACGAGCTATTCCTTTCTGCTCTATTATTAATGCCTCACTCTCACAAAATTCATGCCCCAGCGGCAGCTACTGGAAGACATACCTAAAATAACCAGTCCTCATATGTTAAGTCAAATATAGGTTTCCAAAATTATAGGTACTACTTTTCGCACTATGAAAAGAGTAAACAGACCTTAATTTCAAACTCATTATGTTAAGATCTGGTTTAGGGAAAGGAAGCGGTTGGTACTCCTGCTCCAAACATATACGGGTGCCGATGAACAGTTGGTATGCTGCGACAACGTTTATTTACATAATTTGAGCGGGAAAGATAAATTGTATTGCATATGTCGCGTATGCATCAATTACCTACCTACCTATCTACTAAAAAACTCTAGAAAAATAGAAACCAAGAACAGATTTCGAACGAAATACATCACTGCTAATAAGTAAGATTTTCTATTAAGGTTTATAGAAGAGAGGAAAGGCGTATTGTTTGACAAGAGTCGTGATTACCGCATCATTAATAAAAAGAAAGAGGCATGGGAAGAAATAACAACATTGGGGGATTATTGAGATAAGCTTAGCCTACTAATTTTGAAACACTGACTATTTATTTCTGGGTAGGATATAATGTTTTTACAATGCTAACAGCATAATAGTTACCATTTTGAAATATACGAAACCAATCCTATCCCTGTGCTAATCTAACCTAATTAACCCTCCGTGGCCAACCTAACCAAACCTATCCCTGCAGGGCTAATGTAACCTAACTCTAACCCTACATAGCTATCCTAACCAAACCTATCCTTGCAGAGCTAATGTAACCTAATTAACCCTGCATGGCTAACCTAATCAAACCTATCCCTACAGGGTTAATGTAACCTAATTCTAATCCTACGTAGCTAACCTAACCAAACCTATCCCTGGAGGGCTAATGTAACCTAATCAACCCTCCGTGGCTAACCTAACCAAACCTATCCTTGCAGGGCTAATGTAACCTAATTAATCCTAACCTAACCAAACCTATCCTTGCAGGGCTAATGTAACCTAATTCTAACCCTACATAGCTAACCTAACCAAACCTATCCCTACAGAGTTGATGTAACCTAACTAACATTCCGTGGCTAACCTGACCAAACCTATCCCTGCAGGGCTAATGTAACCTAACTCTAACCCTACGTAACTAACCTAACCAAACCTATCCCTGCAGAGCTAATGTAACTTAACTCTAATCGTACGTAGCTAACCTTACCAAACATATCCCTGCAGGGCTAATGTAACCTAACTCTAACCCTCCGTGGCTAATCTAGCCAAATCTATCCCTGCAGGGCTAATGTAACTTCACTAATCTTCCGTTGCTAACCTAACGCTAAATTTACTTCAATATTATCACAACATTGTTTAATTCTGCTGGTTATGGGCCTCAAAGAACTCATCAACAGCTGAAGAAAATATGGGAAAACTCAAAGGGGAAGTAAGTAGTGAATAATTGTATTTAATTTTCTTTATCTGTACCAACATTCGTAGACAAGCTATGTATGGTAAAAATTTCTCAATATATGAGTCATTGAAGTATTTAACTTCTGAATAGACATTTAAAACAATAAAAGTGTTTTCTAATACTGCAAATAGACTTCTAATGGGGTCCTGACAAGACAGATATCCCCCGGCGTTGATGTTGACTGGAACTCCAATATAGGGTGTAGCAGCGTCAGTGTTTAGAAATTTACGAATTTTGTTCGTGTTGAGATATTTTGCACACAAGACCTTTCTTTATATTTTCACAAATATCAGACTAGCATGTGTATGTTTTCAATTGGTAACTAGTTCATTTGACGATAATAATGACATATAGGGTTCCTGAAATACACACCGAAGCAGACTAAAAAGTAGTATTGGAATTCTTTCCATAAATATAGTATTTCCCAAAGTATAGGGCCATGATTACATTTGAACATCATGATTTGACTGTAGACTCTAGAAGATAGACCCTATATTTGACTTAACATATGGCCGTCAGTCCTTAAATGATCTAAGACAACCAATCGCTATCGCACCCATCCCCAGCCTCATATATGAAAACTTTGTCTTTGACTGGGCTTATTCAGACATTAAAACATCCATAGATTCACGAAAATTTAGCAACATGAATTTCTTCTCCACCACTCACTGCCTTGTCAACTTCCTTGATTTTTTTACACAACCATCTGGACAAGTGTAACACCTCTCACTATTGCTTTTATTGACTTTGGGAAAGAATTTGATCCTATAGACCACACTTGTCATCACCAAGGCCATAAGTATGGATTTTCATCCAAACCTGATAGCATGGCTGGCTGATTTTCTCAGCGGGAGTCGGCAAGCTGTACGCTATCAGGGCTGTGTCTCCTCCCTCCAACACCTGACTTGTAGGGTACCCTAGGGCACCAGGATGGGTGCTTCCTCATGGTGATCAACGATGCCCTCACTGACACTCCACATTGTTATATTGATAGTGGTTAGAGATGATGTGCATGTGGAGGATGTGCAATATGGTGTTGGCATGGTTGAGGTCATAAGCATTACAATCAGGACCAGTGGAAGGGAAAGGAGGAAGATCATAGTAGTGTATGTACCACCAAAGACTAATGCATGGGGACAAGAACACAAGGAAATGCGGAAGGAGGTAATAAAGTGCCTTGAAAATATGATTTCACGTCACAATATTTAACTGACGTCACAGCGGTACCCAATGAGACGTTCTACTACCATTCCACTATCAGTTCACATTCTACCTCCCCACAGTCAACGCGGCAGCTGCTTCGCTTCTCCCTGGTTGAAGTTTGCTTGGGAAGCTTTCTCCTATACAGTCATAAGTTGACTGTGGGTGAAAAATATCTGGATCTGCGGATGCATTTACTGCCATATGTATTATTTACTATGCAGTTTGGAGCTGTGGATTGGTTCCTACCGCTCTAAGGAGATAACATATGGTGTTTATCTGACCTTCTCTGTCTCTCTAATTGCACAGTTTAACGTCGTCACCCAAGCGTCCCTCTTCTTCGTCCTCGGGTAGCAAGAAGCATGGGAGCTTGGAGAAGGACGACTTAGATAAGTCTGCTAAGAGGAGTCGGTCATTGGTAGATATTACCACACTCCCTCCTCCACCTTGTGCTTCACCGCCTTCACGTGTCAGGCCCTCAAGTCAGCTGAGCCCTCTCCCGTGCCTGGAGAGGGTGTTAGTAACTTAGTATATATCTGTGTCCATTACTGCTGCACTATTACGGTGACACTGCTGCACCATTACAGTGGCACTCCCAACACAGTGTTGGGGCTCATTAACCTCCTTCCCACCACCACGCCTCGTCAGTGCCATTATGGAGGCACTTAGGTACAGTGCCACTTTGAGGAGTGCCATGCTTCCATCCAGACCATCTTTGCTGTCACCTAGCCTGTCACTGAGATGTGCTCTACCATCCTGCATAATGACTAAAACTTGAACGTTATACAAATAACAAATATAAACATGAAAATAATGGTAAATTCACAGTGTTACACCCGCCGAGCCCGACATTGTTCTTGTGTTGCTTGGTTCAGACTTTCCAACATCACTTTTTTCTAACTTAACCTAACCTATAAAAATTTCACCTAATGGTGAGAGTTAAGTCAGCCTTCTTGGTCAGTTGTTAACACAATAAAGACATACTTATTCTCTGAGTGCTACAACCTTGATGACATGACTATTCATATTCATATGCTCTTTGATAAAATCATACGTGAACGGTCCTGCAGAACGCCATTGGCGGAGTGGGACCTGTTAAAAAACAACAAGTAACAGTAAGTAACAATTTACATCCGATGAACGAAGTCATTGTGACAGAAAAGCAATAGATGAGTGTGTTATATGTGCAAAACACACCCTTTAACATCTAGGTGACCTTCATAATGAGACGGGTGTAACATTGTAATGACACCTAAGTAACTTGTGCTAGTGAGGGAAAGTGATGTGTTAGATACACTCAAAAGTGATTCCCCAAAAAACCTGACCTAGGAATGGAAGCAGCTGTTGCTTTCTTGCCATATTAGCACCTTGGCAAGTGCTGCTTCCAGTCCCGGCCTTTTTTAGGCCAGCAGCCTCCCCATGGGAGGGGGATGCATGGGCCGAAGCTGCAGTTACATCTCCAGTGAGTTCTGGGTTTCCTCCTTTAGTTAATACACCTGCTTTTAGATTTACTTGTCTCCCTCAGGGGTTATCTTTTCTCCTCGCACCTTTACATAGTTACTGAAACCTGTCTTCTCCCACCTTCGGTCCCTTGGAATGGTTGTGGTTTGTTATTTAGATAACTATCTTTTTATTGCTTTATCAGTAGAGGCCTTGCAGGCCCAGGTGGGCTATGCCTTGCACTTCTTTCATTCTCTGGGTCTCACCATCAATGTGCAGAAATCGGTCCTGGAGCCTACCCAGAGGGTGACATTCCTTGGTGTGGTTCTCGACTGTTTCCTTGACTTTGCTCTCCTGTAGGAGGGAGCGCATCAAGGAAAAAGGTTTGCTTCTCCTCAACAGGGATATCACCTTACAAGACTCTTTTATTGGTTTAGCGGTGACTTCTGGCCCTGCTGTAGAGTTAGCTCCTCTCCGTTACAGGTACCTGGAGATTACTCGTAACAGGGATCTCTCTCGGTCCTATGGCGATTATCATTCCCGCGTTGTTTTAGATGCTCATGCCCTGGAATTAGTCACTTGGTGGGTGACTAATGTAGTTTTTCAGGAGAGGTCGCTCCGCTCTTCTCCTCCAACATGTTAGCTGTTTACGGATGCCTGCCTGACTGGCTGGGGTGCTTCGATGGGGGGCTTTACAACTGGAGGTCTCTGGGCCCACAAGGAGCTGGATCACTTAATCTCTTGGGAGTTAAGGGCCATTCTGTTGGGCTTGCAGTCACTTTGTCGAGATTAGAATGGCTCTTATATTAGGCTTCGCTCTGACAACACCACTGCAGTTGTATGTATTGATCGTTGTGGTAACACACGACCTACGCTTCATGCTTTTACAGAACAGTTTTTTCAGTGGGCTGCTTCTAGGGATTTTACTTTGTCGGCACAGCATGTACAGGGTTTATACAATATGACAGCAGACACAGAGTCTAGAGTCAGTAGGATTGATGGTGAGTGGATGTTACAGCCGTGTATTTTCAGAATGATTTGTCACCGTTTTTATACTCCTGATATAAATTTTTTTGCTACACGGATAAATGCTCAGTTACCGGACTATGTTTCTTGGAGACCAGACCCATCTGCTATGTGCATTAATGCCTTGGATTGAGGTGGGAAGAGTTTATATACTTTCCACCCTTCAGTGTGATATCCAGGGCTCTCCGAAAATTGCAGGACTACGGGGCGACGGCGCTGATGATTCTCCCACTGTGGCCAACTCAGCTGTGGTTTCCAGTGGTCCTTCAGATGTTGGCAGCCGATCCAGTCTTGCTTCCACGCTGTCCTCTGCTTTTACCGCAATAGCTAACTCTTGCACACCCTCGGGCTCGCGGGTTGGTCTTGACAGCGATGGTGCTCTCCGGGCAGCGTTCACACGTCGAGGCCTTTCGACAGAGGTTGTCCAGTTTTTCCTTTGGTCCTGGAGATCTAGCACTAAGGCACAATATGGGCCGTGTATCAACAGCTGGCTGTCATTTTGCCTCGGCAGGGAAGTGGATCCGTTTCAATCACGTGTGAATGTCCTTCTGGACTATATTTGGTCAGAATTTAAATGGGGGACAGGCCGCGGGTACAGCTCTATGAACACTATCCGGTCTGGCATCTCTGCAGTTGCTACTTTTGATGGACGTCCTGCAGGACAACATCCTTTAGTTTCCCGTTTCATGAGGGCAGTCTTCCTGGAGAGACCGTCTTTTCCCCGCTCCTGCATGACTTGGGATCCTCGGCTAGTTCTGGATTAATATCTGCAGTCTGGGTCCCGCGGAGGATTTGTTCTTTCCTCAGGTATCCATAAAATTGGTCGTTCTTATGTTCTTGTTGACTGGCCAACGTGGCCAGACCTTGCATTTGCTGGACACAAGAAATTTGTTTGTCTCTGAGACTCAGGTTGTTTTTGGGATTGGCGATCTGGTGAAAATTTCCCGTCCTGGGGTCCTCCTGTTTTGGGTGGTCTTTGAGGCTTACCCGCATGACAACTGCTTATGCGTTGTGCACACCATTATCTTGATAGGACAACAACCATCCGAGGGACGCTTACGTTTTTTTTTTTCTTTTTGGCGACACGACCTCCATTATGACTGGCCTCTCGTGATACTTTGCGTCGTTGGGTGAGAGATGTGATGGGGGCTGCTGGCATTGACCTTACTATATTTTCTCCCCATTCGACTAGGTCTGCATCGTCCAGCAAGGCGGCCCTGGTTTTGCCGTTATCCACGATTGTCTCCACCATTGGTTGGGCTAGGGAATCGACCTTTACGCAACACTACTGGAAGCCCATCGCTCAGCATGGACAGTTTGCGAGGGCAGTTTTGTCATATAATGTTTGGCCTTTTTCTCTGCTCAGGGTTTAATGTGAGGATTCTTTGACCCCATTTTTGGTATGGGTGATGGGTGATTTTTCTTTCCATGTTCCTGTGGGACTGTGTTTCACTATATTTTTGATAATTGTTAATGTTTTCTATCTTCTGAATTACAGTGTTGTGCTTTACTTTGTTCCTATGGATTTTCTTTTCCACAGCTCCATACTGGCTACCTTTTTCTGAATTTTGTGTGATTTGGTAGGTTTTAGGAACCTCTCTAAAGCTCTCATTGGGTACCGCTGTGAGGTCAGTTGAATATTGTGACGTGAAATTGTAAGATTAAACGAGTACTTACCAAGTATGAAGTTTGATCGTAATTTCACGAACATTTAACGACGTCACAGTGGTGCACAATGCCCTCCCTCCCTGCCCTATCTATTCACCGAGCTCACTTTGTGGCATAGGCTCTCAGCGGTAGTTGGTGGCTGCTTCCTAAAACCTACTCACTAAACGGACTGATGGTGGAATGGTAGTAGAGCGTCTCATTGTGCACCACTGTGACGTCGTTAAATGTTCGTGAAATTACGATCAAACTTCATACTTGGTAAGTACTCGTTTAATCTTACAATTAGTAAGTGCAGCAAAGTCGTACTACTGGGAGATTTTAATTGTAAAGGTGTCAATTGGGAAGAAATGGAAGTTTATGGTAATGCTGAGTCATGAAGCGAGGAACTGATGCAATTGGTAATGGAGAACACAGTGGACCAGTGGATGGATGAATTCACCAAGTACAGAGGGACAGAGGAACCATCTGTGTTAGACCTGGTGTTCACCAAGAGACCTGATCTACGTCCACCAATTAAATACTTGAGCCCAATGAAAAAGAGTGATCATATAGTGATAGAGATGAAAATCCAAGATGAGAAAGCAGAAAAGAGGAGGGAGGATCACAAAAAAGAGAGATTGAATTACGCCAAGGCAAATTTTGCTGAATTAAGGAAGTTTTTCCGGAGCATGGAGTGGAAAAAAACTATGAAAGGAATGACAGTGCAGGACAAATATGAAAAGTTTCTGAAAAAAGACAAGGAGGGAGTACAGAAGTATATGCCAGTGTATAAAGTAAAAGAAAGTATATAAAGTTGGTACAATGCCAGGTGTGCATGGAGGAAGCTGAAGAAACATCGAAATGACAACAATAGAGAGCAGTATAAGGAGGCAAGAAATGAGTATGTTAGAATAAGAAGGGAGGAAGAGATAAGGTATGAAAAGGATATACTGGAAAAGTGAAAGAGCCTAAATTATTTTACACACATTAAAGGGAAAATGACAAATAGAGAGAATATTGACAAGCTAGAAAAGGGTGGGAAGAAGTATGAAAAAGCAGAGGAGATGAGTGAAGTCATGAATGAGATTTTTAAGTCTGTATTTAGTGTGGAAGAAGAGTTTGTTGAACCAAGAGAAGAGGTGGGATGGGTAGGGTTCCAACAAGTAAAGGTGGAGAAGCATGAAATTGGCAGATTGTTGGAAAAGTTGGATGTCAGGAAAGCGATGGGACCGGATGAAGTATCAAACTGGACATTGAAAGAATGCAGAAAACAACTGGAGGAGCCAATTCGGGATGTGATCAACACCTCAATGATGGAGGGGAGTGCGCCAAAAGAGTGGAAGAGGGCAAACATAGTGCCCATATACAAAGGAGAAAAGAAGACTGAGCCACTGAATTACAGACCGGTGTCGCTGACGAGTGTCGTGGGAAAACTCTGCGAAATAATAATTGAAGAAAAGTGGTTGGAGTATTTGGAAGAAAATGAAGTTGTATCTAATTGTCAATTTGGCTTCAGGAGAGGAAGATCTTGTGTGACAAATTTGCTAAGCTTTTATACAAGAGCGGTAGATGTCGTGCAAGAACGAGATGGATGGGTTGATACAGTCTACTTAGACATTAAAAAGGCATTTGATAGGGTACCTCATAGAAGGTTGTTGTGGAAGTTGAAACACGTAGGTGGATTGAGTGGAACTATGTTGAAATGGATGAGGGACTACCTACATAACAGGAAAATGAAAACTGTAATCAGAGACACCTGTTCAAGTTGGGGTAAGTGGCGTGCCCCAAGGGTCAGTATTGGCATCCATCATGTTTCAAATATATATAAATGATATGCAGAAAGGATTGAGCAGTTACATAAATCTATTTGCTGATGATGCTAAGAACTTAAGAGTGATAAGGAGCCATGATAATTGTATGGAGATGCAGAGAGATATAGATAAAATTTATGAATGGAGCCAGAAGTGGAAATTGGATTTTAATGCCAAGAAATGCCATGTGTTAGAGATGGGAAAGAGCTTAAGAAGACCTGTATGGGAATATAAGATGGGGGAGGAAATGATTACGAAGAGAAGGGAGGAGAAGGACCTAGGGGTGATTATTCAGGACACATGGTCGCCAGAAAGCCATATAAGTGGAATATTTGGCTCAACATACAGGATGTTATCGAACATTAGGGTGCCATTTCGCTATATGGACAAGGACATGGTTGGAATTTGCAGCAGTGGTGTGGTCTCCACATATGAAGAAGGATGTCAAGAAGTTGGAAAAGATCCAGAGGACAGCCACAAGAATGATACCAGAACTGAAGAATCTAGAATATGAGGATAGATTGGAGGAAATGGGACTGCTAATGCTGCAAGATAGAAGAGAGAGAGGAGATTTAATAACCATGTACAAAATCGTTAGTGGGAAGAAAAAGATAGGCAGACAAGACCTGGTGATACTGACGGAAGATGCATCCAGATGTACGAGAGGGCATTCAAAGAAGGTTGGAAAGAGTCGATGTTCAAGAGATGTCAAGAAGTATAGTTTTCCACATAGAACTGTGGATGTATGGAATGGACTGAGGGAGGAGATTGTTGAGGCAGCCAGCATACATGATTTTAAGAAGTTGGATAAATATAGATATGGAGACAGGACATAATGAGCCCTGTTCGAACCCTGTAAAATACAACTAGGTAAATACACACAAACACACACACACACACACACGCACACACACACACACACACACACACACACACACACACACACACACACACACGTACACACACACACACACAGTTTTTATACAAGAGTAATAGATATAACACAAGGAAGAAATAGATGGGCGGATTGCATATATATATATAGATTTAAAAAGGCATTTGATAAGGTTCCGCACAAGAGATTACTATGGAAGTTGGAACACATTGGAAGATTGAAAAGAACATTGAAGAACTGGATAGAAGACTACCTGAAAGGAAGGGAAATGAGAACAGTAGTAAAGGATGAAAAATCTGAATGGAGAGAAGTGAAAAGTGGAGTACCACAGGGATCAATTTTGGCACCAATAATGTTTTTGATATATGTAAATAACATGACAGAAGGAGTAAGTAATTACATAAGTATTTGCAGATGATGCAAAATTACTTTGGAAGATAGGAAACCACAAGGATTGTGAAGAGCTACAGAATGATATAAACAAGATACACCTTGGTCTCGTATAGAACGTCCAATGGGTCGATAGAGACGTCGTTCTATGTGATACATGTAGTCTATGGGGAAAACGACAATTGGTCAATCGGTCACCGAAATTGTCCCTGAAATTAAAGTAAACTGCATATTATTAACAATTATTAAATATAAATGGTTAAAAAACCCCATCAAATAAGGTTTTCATTACCTTAATCATACAGGGATGTAAGTACAGGGGGAGGGGGAGCCTGAGGCTTTGTGAGGATCACTCGTTTTTGCGCCAAATTGTTCTTACACTCGACTGTGATAGCCCCAAATCACGTCCTATGACTGTGTTTCCCTCTCCTTTCTCTCTCCGTGCAATAACTTCCTTCTTTATATCGAAGGAGATGGCCTTCCGTTTTGTAAACGTACGACCAGGCATGTCCGAGTCAAGTTGGCAGTGTAGCAGGTTGAACCATCCGCCATCTAGCTGTAGAGTCACCTGAGGACTGAGGAGGTGACGACTGACGCGGGCCTTCGTATCTGGAGTGCGGGCTCCAAGTGAAATTTTTGTGTTCGAAACTGGATCTGTCTTCATTGTCTAAATTTTCTTTTGTTTACATATTTGTGTGCAATATACAAACATCTTATTTCTTACTTTAATTTGATGGAAATAATTGTAAACAATATAATATGCTTTTTACTTATTATTTGGAAAAAGGGAACAATTGTATGTCGAAGCCACAACCACATAATGCATTGAAAAATCAACACCCACACAGGTTTGAATGCAACATCTCGTTATTTTCTACAATTCTCTAATATATTACAATCTTTTTGCTTGTCTATGGTGTTCCTCTATATTAAAAGCAATATATATAATATAACTCTTATGTATACGATCAACTATAATGATCTCAAACATCTTACTTTCCTCTGATTTATTCGAAATATATACCCAGATTCTTTCATAAAAAAACACACATCCGCTTCGCTCCACCCACGCAGATGGCCCACATTTCGTTATTTTCAATACTTCCCTAATATATTTCAAGCTTTATGCTTGTTTTTGGTTAACTTTTATATCAAAAACAACATATATATTATAAATCTTATAATTTTCTACAACTGTTATGGTCTTGAACGTCTTACTTTCCTCTTATTTAATCGAAATATTATCCCGTTGAGTGTCTTCATAAATGAAGTTCTGAAGTTGAATGAATTGTGATTGGTTACATGACCAGAGGCCAAACACTCGCAAACGCAGAAATTCGTATCTTGAAAGTGTTTGCGATGTGTTGGTCAGAATTTGCCTAATCATTGCATCTTGGCAAGTGGTCTTGACATTACATGTAAACGCCTCTAGTGATCTCGCGCTTGCGCACCTCCACTAGTGGTGTCGTTCGTGAACGAATCGGTTCATAGAGCCGGCTCTTCCAGATGAACGAGAAGAGCCAGATCTTTGCCTCGAGAGCCGTTTATGCTCAAGTTTCCTATTTTCCATTTTTTTGCAATTTTCTAACGAAATACAATGATTAGCGATTGTTAATAATTATTATAATGCTAATAATAATAATAATTATGAGTATGAAGCATAGTGATTGAAATGATAGAGTAAAATGATTGAGTTTCCCCTTTAAGTTAACAAAGAAAACTATTTCTAAGTGCCTTGCCCTCCAGCAAAGAGGGGTAACTCAACACATAAAACACATATATATGAATAATTCAGAAAATATATGATGCATATGGTAGGCCAATGATGTGAAAGGTACACTACAATATTCCCTACAACATATTGGTAAATGAAGACAATCTGATAATATTAAGAGGTCAAATTAAATTATTGAGCTCGTCTCAAAACGTGTTTTTCGTACACTGTAAGTGTTAAACAAATCAAGTATATTTTTTTTCCATAGTTTATTTTTTAACACAAAACAGATTTTCTCATTATAGCTCGAGAACCATAAGGTATACGTACAATGACTACGAATAGACAAAGAGTGAATATGAACCAAACTTTCTGTTGCGACATTTAAAAATGAAATTACTCTTTATATAATTAATTGTAATTGTAATGTGGGGGGGGGGGGGGGGGGGAAATGTGCCAGGCAACAAAGGCCATATGGCTTATATAATGAAGCAAATATTTTTTTCATTACCTTTGAGTAAAATAAACTAACTACACTAGCTGATACGCCTTTTAAAATTATTTAAATGATTATAGGTGCATTTTTTTCTGTCAAACTAATCGTTAAGGTTTTTTCCTTATAACTCGAAAACTATGAAGTTGACGTAAAATGACTAAGAGTAATTAGGGAAATTAAATAAAACAAGCTTTCTTTACATTTTATTGAAAATGAAACTCAATGATAAATTACCATCGAAACATTTTTTTCCTTAACTATTAGCGTTATTCAAAATCAGACTACACCAGCTGAAAGGCCATTTGAAGATGAGAAAATAACTATTGAACATAATTTTTTTCAAACTAGTATTTAACGTTTCGTTTTGTAAAAACGAAAACTATGGAGTTTAAGTAAAAAAATCTGCGATTAATTAAAGTAAGGAAATTAAAAAAAAATTTGGACCATCAGAACACGTAAACAGTTTATAAATAATGAAAACAATAAAAGAAAAAAAGTTTTGGGCGTAAATTTAGATTAAATTTCATGATTTGATAGAACTTTTAAAATTACATCAATCAGCATAAGTGCATTTATTCTGTACGACTAATATTTACGCGACAAAAGACAAGCTAACTACGTTGATAATTTGACGGATGGTGGGTTACGTAACGGTAACCGCCAGCAGTTCCCACGCTCTCTCTCTCTCTCTCTCTCTCTCAGACTCGGACAATTTTTCGTTCATGGTCACACACACACGCAAACAGACACACACACAAACATATCTATTTCCTTTCCTATCTAATATCTATCTATCTATCTATCTATCAGAGACAGAGAGGCTTATCGTCCTTGTCCCGCGCTAAAAGTTTTGGCGCGATAACCATAGCCTTTCTCTCTCTCTCTCTCTCTCTCTCTCTCTCTCTCTCTCTCTCTCTCTCTCTCTCTCTCTCTCTCTCTCTCTCTCTCTCTCTCTCTCTCTCTCTCTCTCTCTCTCTCTCTCTCTCTCTCTCTCTCTCTCTCTCTCTCTCTCTCTCTCTCTCTCTCTCTCTCTCTCTCTCTCTCTCTCTCTCTCTCTCTCTCTCTCTCTCTCTCTCTCTCTCTCTCTCTCTCTCTCTCTCTCTCTCTCTCTCTCTCTCTCTCTCTCTCTCTCTCTCTCTCTCTCTTTGATAGATAAATAGATATTAGATAGGAAAGGAAATAGATATTATGTTTGTGTGTGTGTGTGTGTCTGTCTGTCGGTCTATCTGTCTGTGTATGTGTGTGTGTGTGTGTGTGTGTGTGTGTGTGTGTGTGTGTGTGTGTGTGTTTACCTAGTTCTATTTACCTAGTTGTAATTTACAGGGTTCGAGCAAGGCTCATTATGTCCTGTCTCCATAACTATATTTATCCAACTTTTCTTTAAATGTATGCACACTGGTTGCTGTGACAACTTCTTCACTTAAGCCATTCCACATATCCACCATTCTATGAGGAAAACTGTACTTCCTGATATCCCTCAAACACTGACTCTTCACAATCTTCTTAGAATGCCCTCTCGTTCTTCTGTCCACACCTCCAGTTACCGTCACCAAATCCTGTCTGTCAATCTTCTCTATGTAATTTATCATTTTGTACATCGTAATCATATCTCCTCTTTCTCTTCTCTCCTGCAATGTTGGCAAACTCATTTCTCTCAATCTCTCTTCATAGGTTAGATCTTTCAATTCCGGCACCATCTTTGTAGCTGTTCTCTGAATCCTTTCTAACTTCCTTATATCTTTCTTCATATGTGGTGACCACACCACCGCTGCATATTCCAACTTGGGCCGTATCATGGTGGTTATAATTTTCTTCATCATACTTGTATCTAGATAGTGAAACGCCATCCTAATATTTGTTAGCAACCCATACGTTGAGCCAAATATCCCATTTATATGCCTTTCCGGGGACAGGGTGTCTTGAATAATCACTCCCAGATCCTTTTCTTCTTTACTTTTTGTTATTAAATTGTCCCCCAATTTGTAATCCCATGTGGGTCTTCTTTTACTCTTTCCCATCTCCAACACATGACACTTTTTAGCATTGAATTCCAATTTCCACCTCAGGCTCCATTCATGAATCTTATCCACATCTGTCTGCAACTCCTTACAATCTTCCTTACTCTTTACTACCCTCATCAGCTTTGCATCATCTGCAAACAGGTTTATATAGCTACTCAAGCCTTCCTGCATATCATTCACATATATCTGGAACATGATGGGTGCCGACACTGATCCCTGTGGTACTCCGCTTGTTACTACACTCCACTCTGAATTTGTGTCTCTAATCACAGTTCTCATTTCTCTATCCTTTAGATAATCTGTCATCCAATCCAGCACTACTCCCTTCACTCCTCCCATATGGTTCATCTTCCACAACAGTCTTTTGTGTGGGACTCTGTCAAATGCTTTCCTGATGTCCAAGTACACTGCATCCACCCAGCCTTCCCTGTCTTGCACTTCATCGATCACTCATATAAAAACTCAGCAAGTTCGTCACACAAGATCTATCTTTTCTAAATCCGAATTGGCTCTCATTTATCACCTTATTCTCCTCCAAATAGCTTATCCATCTTTCCTTGATAACCGTTTCACACAACTTGCCTACAACACTAGTCAATGACACAGATCTATAATTCAGTGGCTCCGTCTTTTTCCCTCCTTTATAAATCGGCACAATATTAGCTCGTTTCCATTCTCTTGGTACTTTTCCTTCCTTCAAGGAGCTGCTAATCACATCCCAAATTGGTTTCACCAATTGCTCCCTACATTCTCTTAAAGTCCAGCCCGATACTCCATCCGGTCCCATTGCTTTTCTCACATCCAACTTTTCCAATAGTTTTCCAATTTCCTGTCTTTCCACCCTTACCTCCTGCAGTCCCTCCTGCCTCTCTTCTACAATCGATTCTATAAATTCCTCTTCCACATTAAACACAGATTTAAAACTCGTTCATAAGATCACTCGTCTCTTTTGCTGTTTCATAAATCCGACCTTCTCTCTCCAGTTTATCAATGGTCTCCCTGCTCTTCATCTTTCCATTAATGTATCTGTAAAACAACTTAGGTTCTTTCTCACATTTCTGTACTATATCCCTTTCAAAACTTCTCTCTTCCTCTCTCCTTATTCTAACATATTCGTTTCTTTAATTTCTATACTGCTCTCTGTTGATATCGTTTTGGTTCTTCATCCACTTCTTCCATGCTTTGTCCTTCCTTTTCTTAGCTTCCACACATCTTCCATTAAACCAACTATATTTACTTTCTCTCACCCTGTACACAGGTACATACTTTTGCACTCCCTCGTTATACTTTTCCAGAAATAATTCATACTTCTCCTGTACTGTCAAGTCTTTCATCACATTCTTCCAGTCTATATTCCCAAAAAACTTCCTGAACTCTTCAAAATTTGCTCTTGCATGGCTCAACCTTCCATTTTTATGATCTTTCTTCCATTTCATCGCCTTCATGTCCTGCATTTCCACTTCCAGTACACCATGATCACTCTTTCCAATCGGACTTGTATATTCAATAATTGGTTTGACTTCAAGTCTCTTCGTAAACACCAGATCAAGCACTGATGGTTCTTCTTCTCCTCTATACCTTGTGGCTTCGTCCACCCATTGTTCCATCGTATTCACCAGTGCCAATTGCAACCGCTTCTCACTCCACACCTCTTCACCTCCTTTCACTTCCATTTCCTCCCAGTTTACCCCCTTGCAATTAAAGTCCCCCACTAATAGTACTTTTTTATTTCTCCTTATCATATCGTCCAAGCACTGCCAAACTTCCTCTTGCATTCTTCTATGCTCCTCTTGCCTCCATGCATTCGTTTTGGGTGGTACATTTGTTAATATGACTCTCCTCCTCTCCCCTTTACTATTTTTAATCACAACGCTTATCACCTCAGCCATGTCCTTCCCATACTGCACATCCTCTACATATATGTCTTTTTTAACCATAATTAGCACTCCCCCACCTCCTTTGTCTTTTCTGTCCCTCCTCCAGATATTGTAACCCTCATTCTTAAAGTTCAGTTGAACTTCTTGAGTTTCGTTTCTGCTAAGCATACCACTTCAGGTCTGTTAACTTCTAGGTAATCTTTCAATTCCAGCACTCCCGAGAGTAAACCATCAATGTTTGTATACATCACTTTCAACGCCCCATTTTCCACATTAACTTTTCTTCCTTCTATTACTGTTGTTCTCCCTCCTCTTTGCTCCCACCACCTCCCTCTCTCTCCCCCTCATGTACCATTTCCGTAGTTTCATGTCCATCACCCTCCAGTAAAATTCCTCTTTCTCGTTCCCTGTCCTCTGGTCGTTTTTTTCCTTGGCTTCTCTCCTCAAGTCCTTCTCTCTTTCTCTCTCTTCCACATTCATGTCACGTTTTATCCAGACGTTCTTGTACTCTTCTCTCAGCTAATTTCCCTGTTCTTGCCAAGATCCCTTCTGTCGCCACTTGTGATCTCATTCTTACTTTTAATGGTCTCTTTCCTCCCTCCTTATATTTACCAAGTCTAAACACTTCTTCTATTTCTCGTTCCAGTCCTTGCTCTTCATCTTGAACCAATGTTACAATATCTCTCACCATCTCTCTCTCCTCTTTCTCTCGCCATCTTGACTGGGTTTTTCTTTTCCTTTAGTCCAAAAATGACCATAGACTTTTTCTTCTCGACCGTGTCTCTAACTAATCCTTCCTTCTCTTTTATGACTTGTATCACTGTGTCTTTGGTCCTTTCTTGAATCTGTTTTTCTATCACTTCCTTAAAAGTTACTTTTTCGATCTCTTTCCTGCTTCCAAGCATTTTTTCAGCTCCTCAAACTTAGCCTCGTTAACTCCCCCTTCCATC